>JADRCD010225414.1:0-31826 GCA_019843815.1 Montemys delectorum | reverse complement strand
CAACCACTCTGGAAATCAGTGTGGCGGTTCCTCCGGAAATTGGACATAGTTTTACCAGAGGACCCAGCCATACCACTCCTGGGCATATACCCACAAAACGCTCCATCATGTAATAAGGACACATGCTCCACCATGTTCATAGCAGCCTTATTTATAATAGCCAGAAACTGGAAACAACCCAGATGTCCCTCAACAGAGGAATGGATACAGAAAGTGTGGTACATCTACACAATGGAGTACTACTCAGCTATTAAAAACAATGAATTTATAAAATTCTTAGGGAAATGGATGGATCTGGAGAGTATCATCCTGAGTGAGGTAACCCAATCACAAAAGATCACACATGGTATGCATTCTTTGATAAGTGGTTATTAGCCCAGAAGTTTGGATTACAGGAAGAACGACCCACAAACCACAAGAAACTTTAGAAGAAGGAAGACTAAAAGGTGGACATTTCATTCCTTCTTAAAAAGGGGAATCAAACACCCACAGAAGGAGTGGCAGAGATTAACTTTGGAGCAGAGATGGAAGGAAGGACAAGTATATAGCTATCTCCTAAGAGGCTCTGATAATATCTGACTAATACAGATGTAGAGGCTCACAGCCATTCATTGAACTGAGTACACGGTCCCCAATGAAGGAGTTAGAGAAAGGTTCTATGGAGCTGAAGGGTTTGCAGCCCCTTAGGACAAACAACAATTACTAACTAGTACCCTCAGAGCTCCCAGGGACCCAACCACCAATCAAGGACTATACAGGGTGGGATTGAATGTACTGGTAGCAGGTATATAGTAGAGGATTGCAAATTCGATCATCAATAGGAGTAAAGGACCTCGGCCTTGTGAAGGTTCTGTGCCCCAGTGTAGGGGAAGGCCAGGGCCAATAAGTGGGAGAGGGTGGGGGGACAGGCATTGGGAGGGGGGAGGCAAAAGGGGTTTGTTCTTGTTTTTGTTTGTTTGTTTGTTTGTTTGTTTGTTTTGGAGGAGAAAATGGGAAGGGGAAAATGTACGTGTAAATAAAGAAAATACAAAAAATAAAAAATAAAAAAAAAAAAGGAAAAAAAAAAAAAAGATATAGAACTCCCAGTTCCTTCTCCAGCACCATGTCTGCCTGCATGGTGCCATGTTTCTCACCGTGACTATAATGGACTAAGTCTCTGAACCTGTAAGCCAGCCCCAGTGAAATGTTTTCCTTTATGAGAGTTGCACTGAAACCCTAAGTGAGACAACAACATTGCAAGATACTGTCTGTTCAGCACAAACGCCATGCCCGCTGCCCGCTGCCCGCCTGCCTGCTGCCTGCTACCATGCTCCTCACCGGGACCCAGGTTCAAAAAAAAAAAAAAAAAGCCAGATGCGATGAAACATGGCAGGGGTGGGAGGATCACTCCAAGTTTGAGGCCAGCCTGGGCTATATGGTGAATTCAGAGCAACATAGAGCCTATTTTTTAAAAGTAAAAATAAATATGTATTGTTAAAATAAAAAAAAATTGTAAAAAGAAGAAAACCTGAACTATGTCAAAACTATAACTTTCATTTATTTAGAAATAAATTACATTGGTTGACTTATTGACTGATTGATTGAAGGGGCCTACCAAAATGTGTGGAAGTCGCAGAGCAACTTGCAGGAGTCCCTTCTCTTTTTCTACCATGTGGATCACAGGGATCAAATTCCAGTTGTCAGATTTGGCAGCAAGTGCCCTTATCTGATGAACCATCTTCACATAAAGCTGCCACTTTTTAGTAAGTCAGTATCTTTAGAATTGTTGTCATCTATGCATTATTACCTTTGTATGCTGTAAAAGTGGCCTTGCCTGGATGCAGACGTTGTCTTAACAATGAACAGCCATCAGATAATCCATGACACTACACCTCTCTAAGTCTGTCAGAGGGTGAAAAAGCACAAAGCAATCATACAGACTGAATTCTACTATGTGGCAAATCCCTCAGAGGGCCAAAGGGACAGAAATGATTTCATTTTGGATACTAGAGGAAGAGATAGTACCCTTATTAATCAACGAAACAGGCTGCAGAAACACAGTCTTTGAGCAAGGGTGTGTGGTTGGATTCAGGATACATGGGCGCCCCCAGAGGACTTGCTCATTTTTACAGCCTTCAGTGGATGTCTCTGAGGGAGGCCAGAAGTGGTTAGGGTTGTCTTCCTCTGCAAGTTTACATATAAAGTGTCACACAGCTGCATGGGTAGGAAGGTGGGGACCAGCTGCTACTAGGAGCCCAGCAGAAAGATGTGCACCATGTGAACTCTTCCCTCCCACTAATCAAGTGCCATCACTGCAGGAGCACTGGGGAGAGCTCTGAGAGGAACTCTGCTAGGCTAGTCTCAGGCAATGATCAGAAACATCAGGCATGTGGAAAGACCAAAGTTCCAGTTAGACTATTATGCAAACTGAGACTCACCCACTAAAGGAAGCACAGGAGAGTCACTTGACACATGTCTACACACACACAGGAGATAACTTGATGGACCCTTCAGATGGATAAAGTTTCTATGCCATAGAGAGCAGAGATTGGTTATCCTGTGGAAAGAGGAGAACTGAGCTGATAAAGCTCAAGTGCATGTGGCCAGAGCATCACTGGGGATAGAAAGAGTGGACCATCACAGCATTCCAGACTAGCTGCTCAGCAGATGCCAGGCACTGGGCCATTTATAACAGTGATGGGTACTGACAAATGACCATGGTCACATGGGAACCCTCTTCGTGCAGAGAAGATGGTAGAAAGTATGGACTGGATGGGCTAAGGAGAGAAGGCTTCTCTTGGAGCATACTAGGAAACCCAACTCGAAACTCACAGTCTAGATGAATGCATGAATTAAGTAGGAGGAAGGTGGGTAGAAATCTAACAGATTGAAACACTGGGAAGGAAAAGACAATAATACAGTGGAACAAAAGCCCCATGAGGTCTGTCAAAGGTTCTTCTCTCTTTTAATTAGGACTTCAAACCGTGATACAAAAATGGAAGGGAAGGACACGTTCAGTGTCACAATGGCTAGGAACTTCACAAAATCAATGGAAAAAAAAGAAAGGCGGGAGAGAGGGAGAGAGAAAGGAAGGAAGGAGGGCAGGGGAGGAGGAGCGGAAGGGCAGCACAAGGTAGATCAAAAAGTTCATATAGCTAATAACAAAATTAAAATACCAACTGGAGCTCACTCTAGTCACACTAGTAGAAATTCAAAGAAAAGCTTTCAGAAGAAACCCAGAAATCAAAACTGCTAAAAAAGTGTGTATAGAAAATGATAAAGAAGAGACTGCACCACCAGGAGCAATGCAACGGCATGAAAATCCAGCAGAGAAGGAGGAAAACTGAAAGCTAACAATCCTACACAGCCTGTGAAAATATCTTTACAAACTGGATCGCCAAGTCTTCTGTAAAATCAAAACCTGAGTGACAACACTGTCAATCTGAACTAAAAGAAATGAAATACGTGTAAGCTAGTAATAATAACATATTCCAAATTAAAATTAAGAGACGTGATGAAGAAAGCTATGATAAGAATTAAAAATAGAATGTAAAGTGAAATTGGGAAATTTCTTGTAATTTATGTGAAAAGGTAGATTTAAAAAAAAAAAACAGGGACTGTGGTAATTTAAAGATGTATCACTGAAGAATTCCCTTCATCAGTGGACAATGACCCATTGATGACTGATTTGGGAGGCTCCACCCCACTGTGGGCAGCACCACCCCTAGGCAGGATACCAAAGCTAGAGGAATGTAAGTCAGAGAGCAAGCCAGTAAGCTGTGATTGTACATTACTGCCTTGATATCTCTAAATGATGAACTGTGACCTGAAAGTGTAGTCTAAAGCAATCCTTTCCTCTCCCCTAATGCTTTAGGTCATACTTATTATAGCGACAGAAAGCTATAGCACAGAAGGAAAACTGCAGACATTTACATTCTATGCATAGAGTTATTTTATTTAAAAAAATAGCACCTTAGAACAATTTATAGGTGTTCTTCATTGTGATTATAGACAATCAGTGTGTGTGTGTGTGTGTGTGTGTGTGTTGTGATAGTTCACTTACATTTGAAAGTTGTATTTATAACATTTTAAAGCTGAAAAATTAATAGCACAATTATATAAAGTGATTCCCTCTCTTGCTTACCTGTTTCTGTAAAATTAATGTCAGCCAGGAGGAGAAATAGTATCTCTCGGGATAATTAGTTAAGCCTAATAAGCATATAGCTTAGAGTTGCAGAGCTTACCTGTGTTCTGACTCTTCTGTCAAGACTTTTAAATGATGTTTCATCCCCGAGAAAATATTTGGCTGGATTCAAAACTGTAGGTTTGGCCTTCTGCTCAGGCCTACAAAGCCAGCTATATATACCAGAATTCCTGCCCCCACAAACTTCAGGAAACCTTGAGTACAATTATGTATGTGGGTATTGATGAGATAGAATAATAAGTCTCCAAGGCTCCAAACAGAAAACTGGACACTAGAACCCATGGGGACAATCTGCTCACTAACCTTTATATTTACATTTTCATCTGGAACAGTCTGCTCAGATGAGGAGCACATCCTCAATCGAATTGAGTATGTGTGTTGGGCTCACTAAAGAGGGGCATGGAAGAGTAAGTCTGCCAAGAACTGTAGAAGTAGTCTACAGCATGCCTTTCATTGAAAGGGGGTCCCCAGAGTGGTTGTTAGGCCACGGGTATTCTATTTAAAAAGAAAACATAAAGAAAATATCCACTCAAAATGCCCACAGAAGCCAGGAAACTAGCAAAGTACTATTGCAAAGGTATTTCAGGGAAGAGAGATAGAATGCAAATAGTATGGAGATAAAAAGAAGTATACAGGGGATTAATGTAGCAGGTAGGGCCGAATTGGGTATAGGTGGGAGAGAAGGAGGAGGAGAATAGAGAGGGAATAACTAACTGAAACAATGTTTGAAAATGCCACATAGAAACCTACTACTTAGAAGCTTCCTAAGATAGGTACATATAAATGTTTAAAATGGGCTTAAATAGAGATATTCTACAATGGCGAGGGCAACGCCACTTCTAGATACCATAGGCTATCAAATAAAATCTCAGCTTCAGGCATGGGTTACCTCTGTTCAAGTTGTTTATCTGTAAGGTACAATAGGCCCTCTGCCACAAAATTACAGCCTGTTGCCATAGCTCCTTGTCACTCCCCAGAACTTGATGATAAGACCCTGTTGTTGAAGACGCCATATATTTGAGACATGGGAAATAGAGAAGTCAAGCTTGGATTGACCTTGAAGCTTCACCCACAGTGGCTAGTTTTGTACAGCTGCATGATTCTATTTATGTAATGGGGAGGTAAATTTTCAGTAATAAACCCAGCTGTGAACTCCATCAGCCAAAGTAACAACTGGTCTGGTAAGATATGCCCGTGGGTATAAAAGTGGTACAATTATCACTGGAGTAAACAACCACTTTATGATTGGATCTAAATCTCACTTATAAAGTCCATGTCCAGTACCAGTAACTGAACCAAAAACTTGTATATAGCTGATGGGCCCTGGGGGAGTCAGGAATGTTGTTTTGCTAAAAGGACATACTATTAAACTGTACCCTAAATTCTTATCTTTACATACATTGATTAGTGTATCTTACTTCCTTCATTAAGAGTCTTCTTACAGAAAATTGAAATTAATACAGAGATTTACAACTAGTCTACACACAGAAAATAAGAGACTACTGTGTACTCAGCTCTAAATGGGACATCTATACCATCTGTCTCCACACAAAGGTCAAAGATCATTATGGAAGAGGGGGGGTGGAAAGATTTTCAAAAGGCAGAGTCAGTAGATGCCTATATAGAAATATTATTTGTCGGGACTGGCCATTGCCCACATGAACTTATAGAAGCTGTGACTGCATATACAACAAACATACACACTCAAACACACACAGACACACATTCATACACACACAGATACACAAGCACTCACACATACACAAGCATACGTACTCATACACACACAGTGACACACATATACTCACACACACAAATGCACACATACACATTCATCACACACACACACACACACACACACACACACACACACACACACACACATACGTACACCATCAAGTCAGTCAAAATCCTTGAGTGAATGGAAAGGGATTGATAAAGAGTTATACCCTAGCTAGAGCTATTGATAACTGATGGATTATTGAGCAAGAACATTTTCTTCAGGGATGTGGTCCTTGAAAAGTTACCCATGCTCCAGTAGATGGTCCTACCTCATCTGTGTACACACAGGAAACATTAAGTGGACTCAGTGGGTTCAGTTAAAGAGTGAGAGAACATATGAAATTGTTCTCTAACAATTTCAAAGCAATCTAACTCAACAAAGTTGTTCTCTGACTGTAACATGCAGGTTATAGCACACATTACCCTTCCACATAAATATAAATATATAAATATCTAGACTTACCTGAAGAAATGCAGTGAAATGTAAAAATTCAGATAATGTCCTTGTTAGCTTTCTTTTGCTGTGAACAGGGTAACCAAAGGCAAGTTGAGGTGGAACTAGCTTATTTCACTTTCCAGCCTGCAGTCCTCATTGAAGGGAATCAGGACAGGAGCTCAAGACAGGAGTTAGTGCAGAGGTCATGGGGGCAGGGCAGAGCACACATGGGTCTAGGCTTGTTCCTTAGTGATTGTTCAGCCTCCTTTCTTATAGAACCCAGGACCACCATCTTCAATCAAGAAAATTCCCTATAGACTTGCCTACAAGACAATCTGATGGAGGCAGTTCTTCAACTGGTATGTCTTCTTCCCAGGTAATTCTAGCTTGTGTCAAGTTCACACACACACACACACACACACACACACACACACACACACACACACAGGAGAAAAGGCTTCTCAATTATTCTTTCACTTACAGAATTAAAAAATGAGAAGAGTAACATAATAATCTAGATGAATTTCAAATAGTTATTAAATAAAACAAGTAACTTATTAAGAGATGTACTTTTAAAAGCCAAGACCCTCCACAGATGTGTCATGGCCTATCACTAAATTATAGTTAAAACACACAGCCTTTAGGAAGACAATGCAAGAACATGACTCCTAACTAATTTAATAATTCATTGGCATTATTAAATATGGCTTCTGATACATGGAAAGAAAAACCACCATTACAAGCAGACTATATGAGTGCTTACTATCCACATAAAAATCCAAGAGCTGGTAAATTAAAAGATGTTACATTTAATGAACAAGTTCACTGGATACGAGACCGATATTGAAATCCAAATAAATTATTATATTCAGTGATAGGTGCTGTTTAAAATAATTGTAATTACAAACAGATACTGTTATGGTGATTGTGAGAGCATTGAATTCTCAGAGCCGGAGGTCTATCCAGTGCTACATCCTGTCTTTAGCACATATAAGGCCTTGAGTTCAATCTCATACCACCAGGAGAAAAGAATCCAAGGGGAAAAAGATGCACATTTGGATTGAAATGAAAGCTATATTAAAGGCCAGGAAGAAAACATAAACAAACAGATATAAAGTTTCAGGTACAAAATACCTTAATATCCTGAAGAAGTCAGCTCTCTGCGTGCTGCAAAGTATATGTGACCACAGTGATGTCAAAGGGATTACCAATGAAACTGGGTAGTTGACACTGAAAATAAAAATTAAAAATGAAGATTATTAGGCTACTGAACTGTATTGGCTCAATATGAAATTATGGAAGTTGTAACAAAATAGTGCTGGGATGAATATAGGCATACAAACAACCAGGACAAAAGATTGAGGGACAGCGTGACACATGAACAGAAACTACATGTGTACAGGATGAAGCCTGAGAGCAGGGAGGTTGACTATGTAAATGATTGCTGAGGTAACTGTCATCAGTCAAATACAGAAGGATTAAATGCATCGTCATATCAAATTACACATGAAAATCTGGTCTATGCACATTGATCACAGAGTCATAAAATATAGAATCTTACAATTACCATGCAGAAATTTATATTAAAATAATATTCACTTTAATTAAAATAATTTTAATTAATTAAAATAATGTTAATATAAAATATATTCATGTTTAAAAATACAGAGTAACAATTCTGACTATATCAAAGTAATAATGTGTGTACACCAAAAGTACTCAGCAATTGTCAAACTAAGCCACAAGAAAAAGAAAAAAAACAACTAAAGCTAGTGCTTATAGACTGATCATTATGGAAGCAGCTAATATTTCCCTAATTTTGAAAGTTACTAAATTCAGAATGGAAATCTTTATGGTAATTGATGTTCTAAGAATTCTCAAATGTGAACAGAAACTTAAACAAATACCCTTTCATGGACTTTGCAGCACAAAGTACACTCATTACCAAGCAGACCACATTTACAAAATTATTGTTCATTGTCAAAGAGACATTTATAGTTCCCAACTAAAGCCACTAATTAGCATGAACACTGTGAGTTACTCTCACTGAATTGATATGGTAATAGACAAAACAAAGAAGTAAGAAATTTTAATTAGTCTATGCAACATTTATGCTCATGAGTTTGTGTTCTCCTCTTGGCTTTAACACACTGAAAACAGTGAGGAGAAGCTAGTTATCACCAACTTGCATAGACTCAGGTGCAGGAGCTCTGTTTGGGAAACTGAGAGCAAAGCTCGGACATTTCTGCCCTGTGACTTCTGATGGCTCTGTGGCTCATTTAAGAATCATCCAGTGTTATACGATGAAAACACAACTTCATGAATTCCTGCATGGGGACTTTTAGAAGACAGACTTAAAATGTCAAATAAGAGCACTAATTGTCTAATTAATTCCAAGTAGGCAAGAGATCTCGACATAAAACCAGATACACTGAACTTGATAGCACAGAAAGTGGAGGAATAGCCTTGAACGCATTAGTACAGGAGACAACTCTCTGATCAGAACACCTGTAGCACAGGCATTAAGGTCAACAATTAATAAACGGGACCTCATGAAACTGAAAAGCTTCTGTAAGGCAAAGAATACCATCAAACAGACAAAACGGCAGCCTAGAAAATGGGAAGTGATTTTTTTTTAATTCCACATCGAATTGAAGCCTAATATCCAAAATATATAATGCACTCAATGAGACATATATCAATAAAGCCAAATCATCCAATTAAAAGAGTTGGGTACAGATCTAAACAGAGAATTCTCCGTATTGCTGAGAAACAAAGACACGTTCAACATCTGTAGCCATCAGGAAAATGAAAATCAACACTACTTTGAGATTCCATCTTACACCTGTCAGAATACCTAAAATCAATAATACAACTTACAGCTCATGGTAGCTAGGATGGAGAATCAGAGAACACTCCTCCACTGCTGGTGAGAGTGCAAAGTGTGCAGCCACTGTGGAAATCAATATGGCGGTTCCTCAGAAGGTTGGGAATTAATCTACATCAAGTTCCAGCTATACCCACTTTTGGGCACATAGCCAGAGGATGCTCCATCATACCAAAAATACCCCACTTGCTCAACCATGTTTATTGTGGCTTTATTCATAATAGCCAGAAACTGAGAACAACCTACATATATATCCCTCAACAGAAGAATAGATCAAGAAAATGTGGTACATTTATACAACGGAGTAACACTCAGCTGTTAAAAAAAAAAAATTGACATTGTAAAATTTGCAGGCAAATGAAGAGAACTACAAAAATCACCCTGAGTGAGGTCACCAGGACCCAGAAAGATAAATATGGTATGCATTTACTTATAAGTAAATATTGGCCATTAAATAAATGATAACTATGCTACAGTCTGTACACCAAGAGAGGTTACCTAAAGAGGAGTCTAGGGAGGCACATGGATCTTCTAGGGGGGGAGAAAAAGAATAGATTGTATGGGTGGACTGAGGTGGGTGGGGAAAGGGGGTATGTCAGGTCATGGGGGAAGGGAAGTAGAGTGGAGGGAGAAAGTGCACTGAGAGACAGCTGGAATTGGGGGTCATTTTGGGTGGTGGTGTGAAAGCCTAGGGCAGTGGAATCTTCCTGGATCCTATAAAGGTAATCCCAGTGAGGACTCCTAGTAAAGTGCCCTGGACTGGGTTTGCTGCCGGGACCCCTTGTTCCTCAGGATGATAAGAGTTCTGGCCTGGTGGGCAAAGAATTCGGCAGTGACAAACAGAGATGACACAGAGAAGTGCTGAATCTGAGTGTATTTGCACAAAGTAAAATTCAGGCTTATATAGTATACAGAAACAGGGCGAAAGTCAGGGATCACATAGGCAGATATCACGTAGGCAGGTAGCGGTCACATCAAAGTCAGTAAGATCAAACAGCTGGTTGCAAAGCGGAGGAGCAGTGGTGTCCTTCCAGCTGGGCTATCTTGGCAGCCCCAAGATAAATTCTCTGGGTCTGTCTGAGGCAAGCACCTGGAGGTCCCATTCTAGCAGTTCTTGAGCATGTCCTTGGCTGTAACATAGATAATTAGTGACGGAAGCCCTTCAACTTCTCTCTGGTATGTAAAGCAATTCTGCATTGTGTGGGACTGCTCTGAGAATTCTAACTATGTTTACAGTGAGCAATAGTGCCTGACTTCTATCTCTAACTCTGGAGACACCCTGTCTGAGAAGGCAACTTTCCTGAAAAAATTCCAAGCTAATTACAGCTAGGAAATCAATTAGGATCATTGAAACACTGTGGAGGCCAGGAAATGATGTTTAATCTTAGTTTTAGCTATTTATGAATCATTTCTTAGGGCACCTATATGCCCGAATAAAGAAAGCACACAAAACTCTCCACAGACTTTTGCAGAGACCAATCTGGAACACATCTGAGTTAGGAGATGCCAAGAAATGAACTCCAGGAGGCTAGGGTAGCTCCCTTCGAAGCTGCACACCTCAAATCTGCAAACAAGCATTCAAGCCTGACACGTGGAATCCACTGGAGTGACGAGTGAGTGTGGCAGTAAAGGGGATACAGTGTCTCAACTGGCCGTCTCTTGAAGCAAGGCAAGGATTCCAGTGGCAGGACTGGATTGAATCCAGTTGTGTTGTTGGCCAGGAAGGTCCCATGGAAATCCCCAAACTGCCCAGGCTATTGCTAAAACAAAGGTTTTCTCCGCACAAACTGACAATAACCCCTTGCTGAGGACAGTACGCCCAACATATCGATTTGTTAAACATAATGAAGTCAGCTGGCACCTCTATGAAGCCTTAGTCACTGAGCTCTAGTCTCTTTGGTGCAGGGAAGTACTCTGCAGGCTGCTGATAGAGAAATGCAGAGAAATGCGAACACAATCCCAACCTCAAAACATTTAATCCGCAATCTGCCTCTCCTGCTTAATATGCTAGCTTGATCGTGGTACAGAACTTGTGGAAGAAGCCAACCAATGTCTGATTTTACTTAAGGCCCACTTCATGAGAAGAAACCCATACCACCTGACAGTGCTTGCCTAACCAAGAACTAAAGACTACATAAAACCAAACATGACTGGTCAAAAAAAAAATTAATAACATGATTCCTAATCGTACTCTGAAATACACATAGATCAGGGCTGTATCCAGTCATCATCAGAGATCTTCCCCTGGCAGCAGATAGGCACAGACACGGAGACATACAGCCAGACATTATGCTGAGTGGCTGTCAAAATGGGAGGCCTCCATCAAAGCCTGCCCCACAGAGCTCAGGGGATCCCATGAAAGAGGAGGTGAAGGTTGTTAGAGTCAGTGGGGACAAAGGATACCAGGAGAACTCGGCTCTCTGAATCAACTAAGCAGGGCACACGTGAGCTCATAGGGATGGAGCAGCAAGCACAGGGCTTAAGTGGATCTCACCAGGTCCCCTGCGTGTATACTATAGCTCTTAGCTTTGCATTTTATGAGAGTCCTGACTATGAGAACAAGTAGGTCTCTGACCTTTTGTGCCTGCTCTTGGGGACTCTAGCTGCCCTGACCAATGTTAACATTGATAGTTTTTGTTTCATGTTGTTATCATTTATTTTTGTCATATTTGGTTTTTTTTATCTCCTAGAAACCTGTTCCTTTTCAATGAAACGTGATTGTATCAGGACAGGACGGGAGGGGAGAAGGAACTGGGAGGATTAGAGGGGGGGGGAACTATAATCTTGATATATTGTGTGAGAAAATAATCTATTTTCAATAAAAGAAAAAGCCTGTGTGGATTTTACATGGCACACCATACCATATAAAAGTAAAGTGCCACATGTCCCCCACCCTGCCCACTGACCCTTCACTCACAAGAGAACAAGCTTTATTATCTCCAGGATAACTCTGCTCCAACCTGTCAGAAAGAAGGTTGAATGAATCTGCATAAGGACAGGTCCCTCCCGACGTACCCACCCATGAAAGCAGGTGGAATGCAAGGCTCTGCATACTGAGGTAGGAAACATTCAGTTGCTCAGAAGCTGAAGATGTGATACAGCACTTCCGTGGAATGCCCTTACAAGGGAGCTTAAGGGGACACTGATAACGTGATTGTAGACTGTTGTCTGTCACTGTATTCTCTTTCACATGTGGGTAAAGGAAAAGAGCCCATTGGTGCCTCCATCCTGGGACTCAGTGCAGACCTGATAAAGGAAAGGAATAAAGCTCCATCCACCCTTTTCTAGGAAGATCAAGATTCCCATCCTTTGAGGAGATTAGTATCCACACCAGAGTGGGTGGTGGCTTGCAGTGATCTTATCCTCAAGAGAAATGCAGAAAACCTGGACCCTGACAGCTACCGTGCCTGCTTCAGGAGAAGAGTCAGCATCACATAGCTACATCTGAACCCACAGACTCAGGCCTAAGACAGCAAAGGGATGGCAGAGCCTTCACCTAACAGTGGAAACTCCTCTAACCAATAGAGAATCTCTTCAGCTAAGTGAGGCAAAGGAACACGAAACTGGATCCTTTCTGAGGTCTTGGTCCAAAAGCAACATCCAAAGCTGCTGCCAGAGAGAAACTTAGAGGGAAATCCTTCTGAAAATGATCCAGAGCCTACTCCCACAATGCCCTTGGGCAGAGGGGTGGGAGAATGGAAGAACAGCACTATGAATGCTGACAACAACAGGACATACGCCAAATGCCAACCTCAGCTTCGCTCAGTGATTGGCCATCACCTAGGGTAGAAATCAGAGAACCTGAAAGTTTCCATAGGATTTAAACAAACTGAAACATTAATGCAAAAATGTAAAGAAGTAGTGGAGCTGGGGAGTCCAGAAGACAGAGATGCAGTACCCACAAGCTGTTCTGCAGCTAAAAGTTAGTACATGTGCAAGATGGCGAATCCAAGCAGAAGAGAGCAACCATGGGCCAGTGGAAACATCTTAAGAGAGATGAGCAAGGACTTTATGAATAAAATGAAGATATCAAAATGAATTTCCAGTGAATTATTGTAAAGTTTAGAAACCATCAAGTGAGACAAAAAAAAATCACCTACATATTTCATATTTACAATGATGCATTTGCCAATGTGCAAGACACTTTAAAACAAAAATACTATTTCAAGCAAGGATTCCACCCCTAGTTCTGTAGACAATGGCATCCTGGAATGGACAGAGCACAAAGATCCAAACCTCCCAGGTTTCTGCAAACTGGACATCTGGATCTCAAAGATGAGAAATGAGGAGTTTTTCCAGCAAGGAAAAGCAAAGGCAGTTCATGAACGTCCCTTTTCCACATGTCATGCTGAGAGCTTTACATAAGGCAGGGTTAGAACAGTAGACATTTATTAGAACAGTAAACATTTACCTAATGGTAGAAAGAAAGCCACCATTTCCCAATGTTCGTCGACATTAGAAAAACTTCTCCTCTAAACGGAGTTGTTAACCAGGACTTGGTTTGATGATGGAAAGTATGCTGTGACCGGTCTGACATTAGCCCTGAAGCAAGACACACCGGAAGGGAATGAGGGAATGGTGCAATGTCCGGTGACAACACTTCCTCCCAAACCAAAGCTTAAAATTAATAATAATAATAATAATAATAATAATAATAATAATAATAATAAATCTGTGTACAAAATTAGCCAATTATTAGAAATGAAATGGCACATCAAAATATTTCCTTTTACTTGCTGCTAATAGACACATAGCTTCCCAGACCTGGGAGAAGCGCTGACACTCCCTGTTTCAGCCCTGTCACAGACACCCAGTGTTTTTTCTGTGCGCCTTCCTTTCTCAGCGATTGGAATAATGTATAGGCCAAAAGACATAACTAATCAATTACTGAGCTTTGACCTTCCACTGACTGATGTCTTTAGGCTTTTCTCCCCTGGAGCTGCTCCCTCCCTGGGGACACAGTCCGCAGAGTCCTCACACTTTACCACCGTCCCCCTGACTTCCCAAGACTACAGAGGCTTCACTGAGAGCTTTGGCTCATCGAGTCATTCTGTCATTATTCATTATTAAACACCTCCCAGAGCAGTTACTAATGCAGATAGAATTTGATTTATGCATCCAGGAATCTAGGAAGATAAGCCATAGTAGGGTAATCAACAAAGTATCCTTTCAGAAGTCTCATAACAGTGAGGGGAAAATAAACCACAATAAAACAGTGAAGTATTTAAATTTTGCATTAGAAAATATAATGCCAGCATTGAAAGTATCCATCAATGGAGGTGATTTATTGAATAAAGGTTTGCATGCAAATCCCATGTCATTCTTTACTCGAAAAGAGCCATTATTTGTATGAAAATCATTTGGGGAATCTCATTATAGGGAAAAATATACTGGCAAAGCTGCATCTCGGGAACATAACTCTTGGCGGGAACGGGCATTAATCAGACTCCCTGTAAGTCTCGAACATTAAGAAAATATTTCCCAGACTGTTTGGCTATCTCAGAAGATTGTTGAGAATTGTGGCGCTATGGAGGACCCCCTTGAAGATGATGGACATGCCGCCCCAGAGTCAGAGCAGGCTGGGTGAAGGCCCACAGAGGTCAGAGTTTGAGCTGAGGTTGTGAGAGTTGGGTACCTTTGTGAAAGGGGCTTGGCTGTTAGTTAGAGCATTCTGTTGACACGAGGGAAACTGGATTTGTTTTAAAGTTCCTTTGGGGGTGAATCCCTAGGCTCCATCGTGTCTCTGGGAAACTGAGTAGGAACACACAGAGTTCAAAAAGATGACCAGAATAGCCTCAGATATGCATCCTTCCACCCCCTCCATCCTCCCTGCCATCTTCCCTTTCTTCTTGCCATTTCTGCCCACGGCTGCCCAAGACCCGAGTTCCACCCTTTAACACTTAGGGTGGCATGAAGAGACTCCATAAGACACAAGTACGGTGCTGCTCACCTCAGTTCTTATCTGGTGCCCCTCCTCAGTGATAGAGCTTGGGACAGCGATGTGTGGTGGATGAGTGGGGGGGTCTCACTTTATGGAGTCAAGCCCAAGGGAAGGGGCCCTGCTGGGCTCTGAGTTAACACATCCTTCTCTGCATGACGGAAGCCTGGCAGGCCGATACTTGTGGGACAGATGGGCCAGAATGATGTAGAACATGGAGAATGGGGGCAGAGGATGAGGGCAGGAGTCTGTCCCTGTAGTCTCCCTTCCTCATATTCTCCAACTGTAGTATACAAATAAACATTCCTAGGAAGAGTACCTTTGAAGTCTATAATGAATATTCATGTCCTCTCCCCAGTTAGTCCCCCTAACCTTTCCTTTTGTTTTCCTTTCCATGATTCCCTTCCAATTTCATGACCTATCCCAATCCCCCAAATATACATATATATTAAAAATTAAAACCTAAGATTTCCATATACTTAAAAAAAAAATACGTGTTCTGCTTGACTTTTAGGTCAAGGATACAACATTTAAGATGATAGTCCCCAAGTCTGTCTACTTGCTACAAATACCATGATTTCACCTTTCTCGGTGGCTGCATGCGTGCTGAGCATGGCAGGGTAGGGGTATGAACTGTGGTCCATAAATCTTGAGACACCTTGGAATTACCACTGACTGCTTATCTGCATATTGGCCTCAGTGGCTAGGCTGCACACACAGGTAGACAGGGACCTAATGACAATCTGTTTATGTCCCCAGTAGAGGATGCCACACTGTGAATGCTTCAATAGTAACTCTGACAAGAGTGAATTGGACAGTTTAGGAAAATTGGGGGGGTGTTTTTTTTTTCCTCTACACATTGCTAGGAGCTGTTAATTGTAGTCTGTTCACATTTACGTTAACTCCAAATACATTAGTGGTTAGATCTGGGAAATTGTGCCAGTGGTTGAGTGACCTATTTTGGTTGAACTGTTATGTGAATTAGTAAATTGTGTGACCAAGAATAAAAGAATCAAGGTTTCTGTGAGCTATCTTTTCCTAAAGGTGGGGTGTTCATGTGGCTGGTGAGTGCAGGCACCCACAACCTGCTGTCATAGCCTGTTACCCTCCCTTCTGATCTGTATCTTCCCCCTGACACCTAATTTTTGAGGCTGAGGGATTGTGGAGCTGGAGGTACAGCTACATGGTTCAGTGCATGTGTTGTCCTAAGACCTGGTTTGACTTCCAGAGGCCTGGTCAGGTAACTTACTGCAACTCCGGTTCCTGGTGATCCAGTACTCTCTTCTGACCTCTCTAGGCACCAGTTATGCATGAAGTACACATACATGTATGCAGACAAATGCTCATACACACACACACACACACACACACACACACACACACACACACACACAAAGAAAAAATCAGAGTGATAGCATTTTAAAAGGTTTTATTTAATATTCATACAAGCAAATAATATATTTTGATCTTCCCCCAATTACTTCCTCCCCAATTCCTCCCACTCAAACCACTGTTCCTGTTCCCACATTCATTCTCACACTTTTGTTTTAATACCTGCTGAGAACACTCAGTGCTGCCTGAATGCACTGGTAGCCATTATGGGGCTATAGTGGAACATTGGTAGCCATTTAGAGGCTGTATTCCTTAAGAAAACGTTTTCTCCATCTCCTAGAAGCCATTATTAACTCTTCTGAGAGGGCTGGGACTTCATGAGCCCCTCCATTCAGCTGCTACTTGGGCTATCTTGATCTTGTGTGGGTCTTGTGCACCCTGTCACAATCATTGCAAATTCATGTTTACTAAGGTCCTGTCGTGTCTGGCTTGCAGGGAGAGACCTGGTGTCTCAATAGCACTAAGTTTGTTCATGGGGGTCAAGAGAGGGAGGTGGAGAGTCTTACCTTTCCTCTAGTACATGATGTTTTCATTTCTTTCCTTTTCTTTTGTAAGATTTTATTGAAATGGAATTCTTCAGAGAATATGGAAGAATGTTACTGTAGTGTCCAACACAGACGGCAACATTTTCTCTACTTAGAAAATACAAGACTGTATTGGTCCCTGGTAGTTACCCTTTCAAAGTAGAAGAATTCCTTTTACTTATAAACTTTGTTGATAGAGGAAAGGAGTTTCCAGATCTTTGGAAGAGACACAAGGACAGTTTGAACCAGTAGAAGGCAGAGGATGGCTAGACATCCAGTTGTCTGAAAGAGCCAATGAGGATAAGGAGAGCTTTTGTTTGTGACTTTGCACGTTTCTGGAGATACCTGCACTTGGACAGGATCTCCAACTACCCAATAAGCATGGGAAATGATTTCCTACAGATCTCAACTCTTTAAACCTCTGTGATAAGCTACTGACATATTAGAATATTGGTTGACATCCCAGGGTCTTCCCACATTCATCCCTCAGTAGAGACCTGGGCAGCTCAGTCTTTAATTTACCAATTTCTAAAAGCAGGGAGAGTGAAGCTTCATAGAACCCTGCTCCATAGATTCCACATTTGACACTTTATGTAAATTTGTTTACTATTGACAAATTGAAAGGGAACTGTGTCTTAGCCTTGCCCACGCTCTAAGCAGGACAGTCTGTCAAGGAAACACAGACCTAGCTATAGCCCACCATTGTCTAATTTCTGGAGGGCTGAGTGTTAGAGAATAGTCTTAATCACACACATGCATCTGTTAATATGAAAAGTAAATCCGCACAGAGAAACAGGATGTGTCACCCCGATGGGCATTTGATGTAAGTACCACTAAGGGCAGCTAAAAAGCTTGTAGGAAAGCCCTCTGCCAATGCCCTGTGGGCCTCAAAGCAGAGCGCAAACTTACAAACTCATGTTCAGCTTTGCAGCTGCACCATGGTACTGGACCCTAGTATTCCAGAAATAGCTCTTTACCATCCCTCCTCCCCGGCCCTCTTCAGTCCACCTTTGGTTTTCCATGCCTATTCCTTCCTACAAGTTTGTATATGCTTGGCCCAGGGAGTGGCACTGTTTGGAGGTGTGGTCTTGTTAGAGTAGGTGTGCCACTGTGGGCGTAGGCTTTAATACCCTTGTCCTAGCTGCCTAGAAACCAGTATTCTGCTAGCAGCCTTCAGATGAAGATGTAGAACTCTCAGCTCTGCCTGCCCCATGCGTGCCTGGATGCTGCCATGCTCCCGCCTTGATGATAGTAAACTGAACCTCTGAATCTGTAAGCCAGCCCCAATTAAATTTTGTTCTTTATTAGACTTGCATTAGTCATGGTGTCTGTTTGCAGCAGTAAAACCCTAACTAAGACAAAACAAGGGATCTGCTTTCCCTGTCTTGTCTCTTCTGTTCATGTTTTTCTGTCTCTTTGCTAAAGTGTCCAAATTTAATCATCCTTTAGTGTTCCTCATGCATGTTAAGAAACGGTTGCTGGCTTGTCTCATATTGGTCTGTCCTTTTGACATAGTTCACAGAATCTCGGGGAGAAAACGCAAGATGTAGAGAACGTGTTTCTCCTTTTGTCTACATGTATTTACGTGTTTGTTTGAGCGTGTGTATGTGGTGTGTGCGTGTTCCCTCATAAAAGGCTGTACATGGGTGAGGCTGTCCACATGTATGTGTGGACCTGTGTGCAGAGCAGAGGATGACTTTCGGATAGCTTTCTCCATTACTTTCTACCTTATGCAGTGAGTAACGAGACAGGGCCTCCCACTGAAACCCTTCAATGAAGCTAGCCTGGTTCGCCAGATTTCCCCAGGGAGCCCCCGTTTCCGTATTCCTCGTGCTGGAACTACAGACAAACCATTCCTAAGAACAGTTTGCTAAGAAGCATGCGACACTGGGATCTCAATTCTAGACCTCCAAGCATTTTCCTGAGTCTTGTACCTGCCTTTTCCTCCCACATTTCCTTCTAGGAACGTAGTTTGGGGACAATCACCAGGCTAAGGGTTTGGTATGGAGAACTGGAGCAGGGCGTACTTTGTGTGCGAGCTGTCTGTCCCACAACCAATGTCAGGGAAACTGACATTTGTTAAGCACTTTGTACTTAAGAATCATTTCCGGTTGCTCCACAGAGAGGCTGTCTTCATGGCCTTTATAGAAAGTATGGCTGCCTCCCCCACTCCACTGCATGACTGAGATAAGTTTTTTTTTTTTAACTCCACACCTCTTTAATATTAATGGAATATTCATTAACACTTGAACACTCATTGTGTCCCCAGCTGCTGTGGACCCCTAAGTCTGATGAGAATCTGGAGAGATAAGTGACATAAAACATCCCATTAGTAGCCTGTCAGGGGCCGTCTCCCGCCCTTTCGATTATGCTACTTGCTGAGTGACCACAGAAACAACATGGCTTTCTTTTTTAATTACACTCAATTAATTGCAGCGGTGCCTAATCTAGTCGAAAAGAAAAGGCTCAAGATGCTATCAGGTTGGTGAAAAAATATAGTTTTTCCTAACTCTTTTTTTCTTAGCACCTTCTGTGAATAAGTGTGTTAAAGGTTCAATTGGTTTAATTATGCCAAACCAAATCTATAAGGAATATGGTAAATGCAATTAAAATTTAATCAGTTGATGTAGTAAGTTCAATACAGTTTTCTCCAAATCAAACAAGCTTAGAAGTATGCTACTAGTATATTTGAGGCATAAGTAAGTTTGACTGTAAGGTTTACAGTTGTAGCGTTGGTGTCAAACGCGTGTGCTGATGTGTCATGTGACTACCTGACTTAGGAAAGCCACTAAAATCAGAACTACTTGTCAAGGCGACATCTAAAAAAAAAAAAAAAAACAAAAAACAAAAAAAACAAAAACAAAAAAAAAAACCAACCAACCTATTCCTTGCTTTGTGAAACTTGTTAACTTACCTAGACAGCAAGCAATGTAAAAATATTTCTAAACTACCAAATTGAAATCTCAACTGTACATATACTCATATGCTGATATTCAGAAAAGCTAAGTTTTTATTTTTATTTTTAGGTTGAACTTTGCATTGCTTGATATTATTTCTCAGCATACAAATCAATGAGGCATTTATCTAAAGTGGAGAGTGCATAACTTGAAAACATTAACCATAACTTCCTTAGTACTCGCCTAATCATAGGGTCAATGATTACTCAATAATTACCGTGGCAATTTGATTACATTATGGCAGACATCACAACAGTGGACATATAACTGTTCTGAGCCAGGATAAATTGTTGATGATGAATGTGATGGCTATTCTTTTTCTCCTTACTTTTATTGAGTTCTGAAAATAATTTTTTAAAGTAGATAGGAGTTGAAGCAATTAAAACACAAAGAGATCGAACAGTAAGTGGGTACCTTTTATTCCTTATGGCTAATTCACTCCATGGGCAGCCATCTATAAAGCTTGGTTTGTTTCTCACATAGCCTATGGGAGTCAGTGATTCTGCAAAGGGCCCATGGACTCCTGGGATCTCTGGAAACATCTCTGCAGAGTACATGAACTCAGAACTGCTCTCGTAACAATACTGAGATGTCAGTTGCCTTTGTGAGGTATGGACGTTTGAACAAAGCAATGGCCCATGAACTGCTGGTGGCTGAGACAAGTCAAGGAAAAGCCAACTGAGGAAGCAGGTACGGTGTGCTGCACAGCCATGGTAGTGGGAAAACGTGTCAGATTCACTTAGCAAGATCTCTGTCGGAGCAGAAAGCATAATTAATATTGTTAAATTTCAACCCTTGGGTAGTTGCCTTTTATAATGTTCCGTTTGAGGAAATATGAAGTGTCTATTTAGAGCTGTTGGTACCAAGGCAGGTTGATTGTCTCCAGGAAAACTCTCATTCTTTAACTGTTTCACTTGCAAATTGAGTAAGATACGTCCTCCATTATATATTACTGTGTGTTAGAAGGGTCAGGTGGAAAATTATTACCAGTTTGATTTAAGTGTTCATAAACAGTTTGAAACAAAGCAACCACACCAAAAGCAAGCAAGATGGGGGCAAGTGAACCCCAAAATAGGCAAAGCACTGGCCGTTACTTGTGGCAGAGGGTAAGGGCAGAGGTTTCACATGAAATATTTAAATGTGAGGAAACATGCTGCTACCTACTGCTGAGTGCAACAGCTTCCCAATGCTGTAAGATTTAGGTCAGGAAGTTCTTTTTTTTACTGGATCTGCCCAACTCAGAAGACCAAACATCCCAACTGCCCATCACAAGATGTGAAGAAGCATGAGCATCCTTTGCCAAAAAAAAAAAAAAAAAAAAAATTAAGACCAGTGGGGGTTTTTTTTAATGTAATAGAATATGACAGATCATTAGTTTAAGAAACCAATTTAGAAACAAGGAATAGAAAACACGTAACTTGAAAGAATGGGCCAAGGAAGTATTAACAATCAAACATACCCCTTCAGTCTCCAATCAATTATAAGAAACAATGCCCACCCTAAGAAACTGGGGGCAGGAGAAGAGGGCTCTGTGATAAAGAGCAATGGCTGCTCTTCCAGAAGACCTGGGATTGATTCTTTCTACCCACAGGGGGATGGCAGCTGTCTATACTCCAGTTCCATAGCTCTGACACCCTCCTCTGGTTTGTGTGCACATGATGCACAGATATACATGCAGGGAAAACATCCATACACACACACTGATAATATTAATAAATAATAATAACAACAACAAAATAAGTGAATAAAATAAAGTTAAATAATCTCTCCAAAATATATGAGAAAGGAGATACAGAAATGAATAAATAATACAAGTGGGTAATAGGAACTCTTTAGAGAGGAAAACTAACAAAAAGAGGGAATACCAAATGTGTCTAGAATGAGGAAAGATTGACATGAAAGAGAAATAACAGGCACTTCCCTTTAAATAAAACTACTATTGATGAGGTCGTTGGAGCTTAAAAGAAGTTCACATAAGCTATATAGAAGTATGGAAAGAAATAAAGAAAGTTCTCCCCAATAAAAAGATATCTGTAACAGAGGATACACCATCAGGCACAGACGCAGGAAACTTGTGGGAAAAAACCCAAGACAATCAAGGGAGACTGTGAACTCTGTTAATAATCAGTTGTATGGATAAGTATTCAAGAAGGATAGATAAACAGAAATTTGAGAAAGTATTGCTACTCATCACTATAAAAAGAGACAACATTCTAAAATTAAGAACATATATTCATGGGTGCTTTTCAGAACAAAAAAAATTATGTTTTGACTGTGATCTTCAACCAAAGATAAAGCGTAAATTAAGAACTTGCCTAAAAGGGTAGTAAAACAAACGACTGGTTCTGAAAATTGATACACTTTTAAGATGACAAAACTCTGGATCAGAGATCACAGAGAAATGCCCTGATTTCCATCCCACAGGGCTATAGGTCATTGTGACAAGACTGGATCCTTGCTGGTGCAGAAACATAATGTACCCACATGTTAAATTCCACACCTTAGCTTCCAAGAATTTTTTAAGACTAGTAACCTCTTATACCTAATAGCACTGAAGCATACTTCACCTCAGTCTCTATTTAGTTTATTGCCTAATTAAAAATTTAAAAAATTAAAACTTCTTTTTCAATTATAATATATGTGCTATAACTTTGTAAAATTATCTCCCCATTCAAAATACATGTACACTTAGACAAATGTTTGAATAGAGCCCCCCAGATATAATATTCATTTTCTTGATTAAATCATTTAGAAAGACATTTCCTTTCCCTCTGTTCCTCTATTTATTTATTTAACTCTTCTGTATTAGCTAAGTTATTCTCTTAATCATTTCATTAAAAAAGTTAATACTTGGGGCAAAAAGAAACAAACATCTTGGGGTGGAGGCACTCATAAACCTCCTCAGTGTTTTCTCACACATTGCAAAGAACAAGATGTATCATTTCTTCATCCATCACTAGCTCTACAGCTGGAGCTCTGACAACAAAACTACACACAGACAAAGAAAAGCATAAACTTTTTATTCAGCGAGACTTTATGTGATGGGGGAACTTTCAGGAATGAAGACTGAGGGGAAAATTTCCATTTTACAAACATTTGATGGCCATTTGTTAAAGTAGCGCAATCAAAGAACAGAGTAATGTAACCTAATGGCGACATGATTGGAGGAAGGAGCTCTAGCAATGTCTGTCTGTCTGTCTGTTCCTGTCTGTCCTCTGTGTATCTTCTCTTTGACTTTATTCCTTCATTTTGGACATGAGACATGTGAGAATACTATAATGTTCTTTTACAAGAGGAATGTCTTTATGGCCTTTTTAGGGGATGATTCAGAGAGAATGAGAGAGAGAGTGTGTGTTTCCTGCTTACATAGTTCGATTTCCTTTAGTTCAAATATAACAATGTTCCTAGGTATTATATTATGGAGTAACATTTCACACACACACACACACACACACACACACACACACATACACACACACACACACACACACACACCACTGTATAGTGTCAGAATGAGAATGTCCATCATAGGCTCACATATTTGAATCCTTGGTCTCCAGTTGGTGGGGAGATTGAGGAGGTAGGGGACTTCCTGGAGGAAGTGTGTCACTAGGGACTGGTTCAACAGCCCAAATTTTCCTGCTGCTTCCAATTTGTGTCATCCTTGGAGTTGAAGATATGATTTCACAGCTTCCTGTCAGCCAAAATAAGTTCTCCTTTGTGAGTTTTATCAGAGCAATAGAAAAGTCACTATACACATAGTCTAATTCTCTAGGTTTTTATTTTTATTAAGTCACAGGAAACTCTTCACCTATGAGACAGTGTCAACTCCTTTCAGAACAGGTGAAGTTGCCAGTATCACCCAGAGGGACTATTTGAGGTTTTTCAGGTTCTAACAGTGGCCTTGGTAGCATCTAATGTTTATCTGTATTTATACTGTGATACTCTGAACCTCAGATATTTGACCTCTCTGATTGGTATACTGTGTTTTGCATCTCATTAGAAGAACCTATGCTTATGTACCAAAGTACCGATATGAAGTGTGGACTTTTGTAGTCTCCACAATGTATCTGAAGATACTAAGGCAGACTATTAAGAACACAGGTGGGACCTGGTAGGTAACATCAAAAAGCTTTCAAGAAGGAAGAGGAGAAAGAGGAAGAGGAGGAGGAGGAAGAGGAAGAGAGGAAAAGAGGAAGAGGAGAGGAGGGAGAAAGGAGAAGAAGAGAAGAAAGGAATGAAGGAAAGTAGGAAGAAATGAAGGAAGGAAGGAAGAATGGAAGGGAAAGAGGGTTGGAGAAGAGGGAGAAAAGAAGAGAGGAAAGGGAGAAAGAAAAAAGAAAAGAAAGAAAACTTAAGTGCTTGTCATTTTCCATTCTCATGAGCTATTGTTCAATTCTGTAGGAATGCCTTCTTTTAACATGGACCTTCTTGATTCCTGTCTCATCATCTTTAGACAGGGGTGGCTTCATATGTAGAAGCTTTCCTACAGGAAAAAACAGCTCTGTGATCTACCCAACAGTGGACTGGTCACAAAACTAGTGTGTGTTCTCAAAATCCGCTATATTTCTATGAATAAGATAAGAACCTCTGGAAGTTGCAATTGTCAACACTCGGAAGAGTGAGCTCCTCAGCAGAAGAAATGGAGCAGAGGCACCTCTTAGACTCATACACTTAGGCAGTTGTCAAAAACATCTACTGATTGGCCGCTTTACCTAGAATGCTTTCAGAGCAACAAAATCAATCTCTTTATTTTTAAATCGTGTGTGTGTGTGTGTGTGTGTGTGTGTGTATGTGTGTGTGTGTATCTGTGCATCTCTGTGTGTGTGTATGTTCCACAGTGCATATGTGGAGGTCAGAGGACAACCTTGGGTGTTTGTCTTTGTCTTCAAATTTGACTGCAACAGTTCTCTTCAATACTTCAAAACTGTGGATGCCAGACTGGCTGTCCCTGGAGCTTTGAAGGATTCTCCTGCCTGATTACCATCTTAGCAGAGATGCCATGGGGCTGTATATAAGCATGTGTTCTGAGGCTCAAACGTTGAACAGGCATTTTACCCATTAAGCCACCTTTCCAACCTACAAGAATGATCTTGAATAAGGTGGGAATAATCACATTTATCTGTTCCTTTAGATGTATGTTTCTTCCACTAAACTGTTGAATAAAACCAATTTGCCCAGAGCCAGCTTCTACATTTGAGCAACTAGTTACAGTTAGAACTATTTCTATAAGAGAGAATGAAGTAGCCTGCGTGGAAGCAAATTCCACCTAAAAGCTTACTATTGTAAATAAGTAATGGGTCTTAACCAATCCAAGCAGCTGAACTTTCAGCCAATCAGAAGCTAACAACTCCCAAAGTGTGACAATATAGGCCAATAACAACATCAGCCCATCAGCTGCTTCTCATATGATGTGTATGTGTGCTACAAAGTTGGGGAGGGACAGTCCTGAACCACAGCCTATTGAATTCCTGCCATGATCTAGGGCCTTCTCTTTGCTTAAGTAAACATTATCTGGAACTCATCTTAGATTTTTCTCTTAGTAAAACTATTTGATTTTCATAACTAAATGACAGCTAGATGTTGGAGGTTAGCGAGTGAGGGTTTTGTGTATGAATTGGTGGTCAGGGCATAAAAGTAAATATGTGTGGGAAAAGTAATTTCTGAATCATCATTTTCTTAATTCCTTTAATGTTAAAGATGAGATGTTGGACAGGTAAATTTCTACTCCCCAAGAAGAAGTTTTTTGTTTTCTGTGGTGCTAACAACATGAACTCCCTCGGGGAAGCTTGATAAAAGCAAAGTTATTTTCACTGGGAAATAATGGGGGCTTGAATTAGCCTACTGACTCTAGAAGTGAAGTTGTGACTCACATACCCCATGATCTCACATAAAATGTTGAGAGAGATCTGTTACTGAGTAACTCAATATGGATGGTGATTACTGGCAATACTGTTTTGGTACCCAATCTAAATCCAACACAGAGGGGCAGATTTCACACAGGGTCAGTGTTAGCACAGGGTGTGTTGAAGTATTTTTTTTTTCTTCATCAACTTTCTGGAATATTTTATACAAAATTAATATCACTTCTTTAGATAGTTCATACAATTTACCAAGGAAACCATTGGGGACTATGAATTTTAATGAGAAGGATCTTAACTACAAATTCAATTTCATTAATAGACACAGTGTTATCTCGTGTACTTCTTCTGAAACCAGATTTGGTAAGTGCAAACTCTAAAGAAGTTGGCCATTTCATCTAAGCTTGTCAAATTCTTAGCACGAGGTACTTTACTGCTTTCCTACCCCATAGGTGTCTCTAGAATGAACGTTCATGTCGCCTCTACCATTCCTAAGATATGTCTTTACTGCCTGACCACTTTGGCTTGTGGGGTGTCAATGTGATTGATATTCTCAATGCATGAGCTGTGGGCTTCATTGATTTTCTCTGTTGTTTCCCATTCTATATTTTATCCATCATTGAATCTTTATTGTTTTCTTCCCTCCCCCTGAATTCCTGTTTACTCTTTTCTATGAATTATGAATCAGATACTGAGGTAATCAATTTGGAGTTTCAGTTCTTTTTTGAATCTATGTACATATTTAATGCTATAAATTTAACATTTGCCCTAAGTTTTCACCGTCAACAACAAATTTTATATTTTTATTTTCACTCAAATTGTTATTTTTATTTCTTAGTTATTTAGAAATATTATTTACATTTTGAAATATCTGACACCTTTTCAAAACTCCAGCATCGATTTCTAGTTTATTATCATCACAATCAGAGAACATATTCTAAATAACTTTTAGGTACAGTTAAAGCCCTTTCACAATACTATTCATATTAGTAACTATGCACCCGAGAATGATAACTTCATGTGTTGGAGGGGAATTCTATAAAACTCACAAATTGAGGTTGAAAGTTGTTTTTGATGCTTCTATATGATTCCTGGATTTCTATCTACCTGTGCCATCATGTTGAGAGATGTCTCTGAGTAGATTCATCAACTGGAAGATTTTCTTTGCAGGTACAAATAATTTCTTGGAAGATGCAAAAGTATTAGATGTATTAATCACATGAGAGTTTGGGTCCCACGTCTGCTTGTCATGTATTGGTCTTTTTCCATTCACAAAATCCTGCTTTGCCATTGGTTGTGTTTTATCCTGAAATCTGTGTTTTTTTTCTTACTAGTTTACTTTTTCAAGCTCTCTTATGACTGGCAATAGGTTTACCACCACATAATTTTCCAACTTCCACTTTTACTTGTGCTCATGATGCTTAAGGATTTTCTTGTGACCACATATGGTTATAATTTCTGTCAGGAGAGAGTTGTCAAAAGCCGTACACACAGTAGGATAAGCACGCAGTTAGCTTTCTGTCCCTGGTCAGCTGCTGCCTTCCTGCATCTCACATTTGTTCCTGACTTTATCTTGACCCTTTCGTTTTCTTCCAAGTGGCTATTTTTATTTCACCTCATTTCCTTCACTGTTTCATTAGCTACAGCTCTTTGTTTCTTAATTTAATATTTCCATTAGGGGTTAACACACAATATTAATCTCTTAGGTGAAGGTAAAATGCTACTGTATCCACCTCTGGGAGGCTCTCAGAGCACAATAATTCATTTCCTCTCTTTCAGCCACTGAAACATTCTGTGTAATTGTCTTAAATCTGCTCAAATTATTATTGCTTTTATTTAAATATCCAGTTATATTTTGAATCATTTAAATGATAAGAACAAATTTACATATCTATCTAAGTAGTTGCTATTTCTGGTCTCATTGTTTGTGCAGATGGATGTTAATATTTGACATTTAAATGACTGCTGTTCACATTCCTTACATTGTGATTCTGCTGAGGGTGGATTGATTTGGCTTTGTATAGCTGGGTAAATTTTCCCCTTTGCTTTACAGAACTATTTTTGTATACTACCAAAGCCTAGGTTGATGGAACATTCCCTGTCATTCTACCAAGATGTTGCTCCCCTGTCTTCTCACTTGCAAGGAATGTAGTGTTATTCTTAATTCTGTGTTTATCTGTATATAATGTGGCTTTTGCTCTGGATGATCTTTAAAACTTGTCTATATTTTATTTCTATGGTGTGTGTGTGTGTGTGTGTGTGTGTGTGTGTGTATGTTTAGAATCTTGCACATGAAGATACTAGAAGAAAAACTCCAATGCAATAAGGCCAATTACATTCAAGAATACATAAGAAATAAATAATTTCTCACTATTAAAACCAATAGAAAAGAAACACACACACATACACATGTACTTATTCTATCACCACCAACATCAAACTAACAGAAAGTAATGACCATCAGTGGTCATTACTATCTCTCAACATCAATGGACTTCAATCCCCAGTAAAAATACACAGGCTAACAGAATGGGTTTTTAACAGAATCTGTCATTCTGCTGTATGGCAACAAAGATAGTCATTATCTCACTAAAGGCTAGGAAAGAGTTTTCCAATCAAATGTACCCAAGAAACAAGCTGGAGTAGTCATTCTAATGTCTAATAAATTAGAATTTCCATCAAAAGTAATCAAAAAAAGACAGTGAAGGACACTTCATACTCATCAAAGAAAAAAATCAACCAAGAGGATATCTCAGTTTTAAATGACCATGCCCCAAAAGGCACTCACATTCATAAAAGAAACATTACTAAAGCTTAAATCATACATCAAATCCTATACATTAATAGTGGGAGACCTCAACACTCTATTCTCAAATGGACAGGTCATTGAGACAGAAACTAAACAGAAAAATAACAAAACTAACAGAAGTTATAATTCAAACATACCTAACAAATATCTATAGAACATTTCACCCAAACACAAAAGAATATACTTTCTTCTTAGCATCTCATAGAACCTTTTCCAAAATTAACCATATAATTGGTCACAAAGCAAACAGTAATAAGTAGTTTGAAATAACCTTATGTATCTTATCAGATCACTATGGATAAAGGCTGGACTTCAACAACAACAGAAACAATAGAAAACATACATACTCACAGAGTGAATAACTGTCTACTCAATGATCACTGGCTCAGGGAAGAAATGAAGAGAGTAATTACTTTCAAGAATTCAATGAAAATGAGGGCACAGCATACCCAAACTTATGGGACACTATGAAAGCAGTGTTAAAAGGAAAGTTCATAGCATTAAATGCTCTCATAAAAAATCGTAGCATTCTAATACTAGCAAATGAAAAGTATATCTGAAGATTCTAGAAAAAAAAAAAAAAACAAGAAACAAACAGACCCAGAGCAGTAATGGCAAGAAATAATCAAACTCAGTGCTGAAGTCAATCAATTAGAAACAAAAAGAACAATACAAAAATCAACAAAACTAAGAGCTGGTTCTTTGAGAAAATCAATACAATAGACAAACCCTTAGCCAAACTAACTAAAAGGCAAAGATTAAGTACCTAAATTAACAAAGTCAGAAATGAAGAGGGAGACATAACAACAGACACTGAGGAAATTCAAAGAATCATTAGGTCTTACTTCAAAAGCCTATAATCCACAAAATTGGAAAATTTAAATTAAATCGATAATTTATGAGTTAAATACCAATTACCAATGCTAAATCAAGATCAAGTAAACTATCTGAATCATCCTATAACTTCCAAGGAAATAAAGCAGGTCTTAAAAGTCTCCAAAACCAACAAAAGTCCTGAGCCAGATGGTTTTATTGCAGAATTCTACCAGACTTCCATGCCAATGCTCCTCAAACTATCACACAAAATAAATACAGACTCATTCTATGAGGCTACCCTGGTATCTAAACCATACAAAGACTCAACAACCAAAGAGAATTTCAGATGTTTCCCTTATGAACATTTATGCGAAAATACTCAATAAAATACTTTCAAACTGAATCCAAGAACACATCAAAGACATCATTCACCAGGGATCCAGGAGTGATTCAATATACCAAAATCTGCCAACCTAATCTACCATATAAACAAACTGAGAGAAAAAACAACATGATCATCTTACTAAATGCAGAAAAATAATTTGACAAAATCCAACACCCCTTCATGATAAAAGTCTTGGAGAGAGTAATGATACAAGGGGCATACCTAAACACACTAAAGGCAATATTCAGCAAGCTAATAACCAACATCAAATTTAATGGAGAGAACCTTAAAACAATCCATTAAAATTGGGGACAAGACAAAGCTATCCACTTTCCCCCTATCTATACATTATAGTAATTGAAGTTCTAGCTAAAGCAATAAGACAACTAAAGGAGATCAACAGGATATAATTTTGAAAAGAAGAAGTCAAAGTATCAGTATTCACAGAAGATATGATAGTATACATAGTGACCCCAAAAATTCTACCAAAGAACTCTTAGAGCTGTTAAACTCCTTCAGCAAAGTGGCTGGATATTACTCAAAGAAATCAGTAGCCCTCCTCTATACAAGTGGCACACAGGCTGAGAAAGAAATTAGAGAAACAACACCCTTTACAATAGCCACAATAACATAAAACACCTTGATGTAACTCTAACCAAGCAAGGAAAAGACTTGTATGACAAGAACTTCAAGTCTCTGAAGAAAGAAATTGAGGAAGATTTTAGAAGGAGGAAAGATTTCCCTTGCTCATGGATAGGTAGGATTAACCTAAGAAAATGGACATCTTACCAAAAGCAATCTACAGATTCAGTACAACCCTAATCAAAATTACAACACAGTTCTTGAAAGAATTTTCAATTTTATATGGAAAAAAAACAGAATAGCTAAAATGATCCTGAACAATAAAAATACTTCTGGAGATATCACTATCCCTGACTTCAAACTGTACTACAGAGCAATAAAAACTGCAAGGTAATGGTATAAAAACAGATAGGTGGGTCAATGGAATCAAACTGAAGACCCAGAAATAAACTCCCATATCTACAGGCACTTGTTTTTTGACAAAGAAGCCAAAACCATACAATAAAAAAGGGAAAGCATCTTCAACAAATGTTGCTGGTCTATCTGGATGTCTGTATGAAGAAGGATGCAAATAGATCCATATTAATCACCCTGCACAAAACTCAAGTCCAAATGCATCAAAGACCTCAACATAAAGCCAGACATACTTAATCAAATAGAACAGAAAGTAGGACATAGCCTTAAATTCATTGGTACAGGAGACAACTTCCTGAACAAAATGCCAGTGGCTCTGGCACTAAGGTCAAGAATTAATAAATGTGACCTCATGAAACTGAAAAGCTTCTGTAAGTTAAAGGATACAATCTTCAGGACAAGATGACAGCCTACAGATTGGGAAAAGATCTTCACTAACCCTACATTCAACAGAGGGCTTATATCCAAAATATATAAAGAATTCAAAAAGGTAAACATTAACAATCCAAATTGTGATCCACACAATCATCTCGCCAGCAAGAACGCACACAGACACCAGGATCCTTCTGCAACAAGCGTTTATTGCATCTTTAAGAGGAAGACCCCAAACCCCGAAAAGGCACTGCTTATATATACCCTGGAGTGGCGTGTTCACCTCTGATTGGCTGTTTGCTCATTACCTCATGTGACGCCCCAGGATAGGCTGTGACTTGGCGCGCTCTGGCCCTTAGCACATGCGCAGACTACTTGTATACAGGGAGAAGACACCGGATGCCGGCGCCATCTTGTAATGGCGATAGCCAGCTCAGGCATAGCTCTCTACATCTCCCCCTTTTTGTTTTAAATGATAGGCTCTGGCC
>JADRCD010225413.1:41405-57284 GCA_019843815.1 Montemys delectorum | reverse complement strand
CTCCTCCTTCTTCTCCTCCTCCTCCTTCTTCTCTTTCTCCTTCTCCTCCTCCTCCTCCTCCTTCTTCTCCTCCTCCTCCTTCTTCTCTTTCTCCTTCTCCTCCTCCTCCTCCTCCTTCTTCTCCTCCTCCTCCTTCTTCTCTTTCTCCTTCTCCTCCTCCTCCTCCTCCTTCTTCTCCTCCTCCTCCTTCTTCTCTTTCTCCTTCTCCTTCTCCTCCTCCTCCTCTTCCTCCTCCTTCTTCTTCTCCTCTTCCTCCTTCTTCTCCTTCTCTTTCTCCTTCTCCTTCTTCTACTCCTCCTCCTCCTCTTCTTCCTTGTTCTTCTCCTTCTCCTCCTTCTCCTTCTGTTTCTCCTTCTCCTCCTTCTCCTCCTCATCCTCCTCCTCCTCCTTCTTCTTCTTACTATTTTGTAGTTGCATTTTTACCAGTACAGTAGAGAGTTTTCAGAGCTTTGCTCGGCTGCCTCTGTAGGTTGCTGAAACTTCACTAAAACTCTTGTGAGAAGTAGCCAGGTCTTTAAAATAAACTTCTTTGTTTGAGAAAAAACACAGCCTAAGCAAGTACAGCTCGGAGATGATGGGGCAGATGTTCCTGACTGCTTCTTACTTGTCAATTTGCCTCATTGTGTTTCCATTTTAAGAAGCATACTTAATTTTACTACCTTCATTATTTGGGAGAATTAATCTATTCTCTGTTGTAACTTCTAAGATATTCTCCCAATGATAAGAACATATTTCAAGTAATATTAAATTAGGAACAATAAAGTTAGTTGTCAGTAATATAATTTTAACTGGTCCAAAATTAACTTTGTCTTGTAGTAGTAATAACAGATACTTCATTCTTCACCAAAATAGAATTTTAACTGTCAACTCTGCATTCAAAGAGCCACCATTACATAACTATATTCCTCCTCTTGTTTTCCCTCCAACTTGAATACATATTCATGTAGCATAAATCTCATTTTATGCAGGAATGACAACCCATTGTGTCAAGCTAGATTGATTTGATTGATTTGCTTAACATTTCTTTTTTCTTTTAGAAGATCCAATTATTCTTATGGGCCATAGTGGAAAACGCATACTCACTCGGAAGCCTGATTCCTAGCTGTGTAGTCATTTAATCATGTTTCACTATAAATTCATGAACTGTAGATAGTGGTGTCCAAGCAATTTTTTCTTAAATTATTAATAGATATAACCAATGTTGGGGTGTGGGTTGAAATCTTTGTCCCTGCAACAAAATATGTTTCATAGCAAAACTACAATTTAATGCATAATTTATTTAAAGCTTAGCAAAGATTCAGGAGATGTTCTTTTCCAAAGGCAAACACTCTGAGAAACACTGCTGGATCAGTAAACACCAGGCTTTCAGAGGGAGCCTGTGAGGCTATAAATGTCATCCATGACTCAAATAAACACTAAAATTATATTTATGTGATGATGGAGTTGGTTTTGTGGCATCATACACCTTTAAAATCCAACCAGGATTATTGATGAATATGCCCTTTGAAGTTACTTGGTTAGCTCTACTTTCATTTGCTTTGTAGTATCTTAGACAGAAAAAAAATGTTACTCCATTAAATCAACTTCATTTTTTAAAGAAAATTCCCATATATTCTGATATTTCCAAAACAGTGAGTCGAAGCATAAAATGCATGTGAGGGCATGACCCACTTTCTGTCTTCCTTGGAAGCTAGCATTTGTTATTTATGAGGGACTGGTCTCTCCAACCTTGGAAACCTTCTACTCTGTCATTTGTTAGTTTTTGTGTTTTCTGTAGGCAAACTTTCTTCCTGGCCCACTCTCAGTGGTCCACATGTTTTCTTTGTTTGTTTGTTTTTCATTTAAAAGCATTTCCTTTTTCATAATCAGTGAGAGACTTTAGTACTGCTTGAGAGATGTTCTAGCCTATCTGTACACTAAAGCTGTTTCCAGGTTCATGTCCTAGCTGCTTTTGTTAGCACAGATCCCAGCCTTTTCCCTGCAAAGAGGCAGGAAATGCTAGTGTGGCATGAGTGTAATCATGCTGGCTACTGTAAGAAGAGATTACCAAGTGAACAGAACTTTAATGGTCAAATGGGATGGATGAAATCTGAGGAAGGAGGAAGGGTAGATAAAATACTTCCCACACAGCAGGAAGACAAGAGGTTGTATCCTCAATGCCCACATAAGAAGGGTATGGTGAGCTGCTTGGGAGTAAGCTTGTTAGATAGACTAGTCAAATCAGGATATTTCATATATTAAAAAAATCAAGAACTCAAATCTTTTGGAATAGTAATATAAGCTCTTAACCACTTAGTTATCTCCAGCCTCCAGAGTGGCTGAATTTTAATGAGCTCAGTGTTTCTATTTGACATGATGAATAATTTCGGGAAATGGATATCGGTGATGGTGTTTCACCAAACCATGCATTTAAATGTAGCCAAATTTATTTAAATTTATTCTAGTCATATTTATGACAGACAAAAGTAAATGTGTTTTTGAACATCTAAGTTTTAATTAAACTCAAAGAACACCAGATAAGAAATACACTCTCATATCCCAAACTGCCCATGATATTGGACATTTACAATGTAAACAACTGATATATGTTTCAAGTTTAGGGAGCAGAATACTTATTACACTAATACACATGTACAGAAGCTAAAAAGATCTGCTTTTTGTCACCCATGCTGAATCTAGCGCTGGAAAGGATGCCCGTGGGGAGTTTTGCAGGTAACTCTGACCAGCACAGGTAGCTTTGTGGCCTTCAACATTCCTGATGGTGCTGATGATAAATTATGATAAATGTATGCTGTACTCGGTGATCACAGTCACTTAGCATGATGGCCTGTCTCCTGATATTTTCTTATCCCCGTGACTAACTGATGGCAACAGATGCACACTCTCTGTTCACTTCAATTTGTCTGAAAACACGTATATTTTCATGAGTCCAGTTTTATTCATGGATCCGGCTATGGCGGTGGTTCTCAACCTTTCTAAAACTGTGACCCTTCAACACAGTTCATCGTGTGGAGACCCCCAGTCAAAAAATTATGTCATTCCTTCATGACTTCGTACTGGTAACTTTGCTAGTGTTATGAGTCATAATGTAAATATCTGATCTGCAGGATACCTGATATGATCTCCAAAGGGATTGCAGCCCACAGATTGAGAATTGCTAGTGTATGGCCTTCTTTTTCACCTGATAAGGCTGCTCACACATCCTGACTCTGTTCTGAAGCCAGCATATATATACTTTTAGGTTCTGTACATTCTTAGTGGAGAAGATCACCCGTTGTTCTCTGTAGTTGCTGGGGAAGAGCTATATAGCATCCTCTCTCACCTGCCAATCATGGAACTAGGTCTTCCTTCCTTTAGGTAAACTGGCTTGTCTGGGACAAAAGGAGCAAAGAGTAAGCCTAGGGAACCATCTGTCCTGTGATCTGTAATAAAAACATAATATGTTACTATGCTTAACTAACATTGCTTCTTGTTCCACATAAAAGGTAATCGCGGTGTGAATGAGCGGGCTGTTGAAGGACTGATCGATCACAGGATGCTGTGGTGTGAATGGGCGGGACGGTTAGAGACTGAACACAGAATGCTGCTGCGGTGTGAATGGGCGGGCCGGGTAGGGGCTGAACACAGGAAGGATGCCGAGGGTGCAAAGAAGGGCTGGACAGATGGGGAGCACTTTGGTTCCCTAGGGTCAAGTTCATATGTGACATGTCTTCGTTAAAGAACTTATACGAGCAAGCACAGTAGAGGTGTTCTTTCCTTTCGCCCCTCTCCTGTCTTCCCGACAGAGTCTCCCTTAGATTCATGCCTAACCTCCACACTTGTGGAATATTACTTCTTGCTTGATATCCTCCTGGGCCTTCCTAGGTCAACGTATGTTTGACCTACTTAGGGAGCTCAAGTGTGAAAGTGTTCTGTGGACTGCCACTCGGTTTAGCCTCAGCAGCCCTAAAGGTGCACACAAGACTGTCCTAAGCCGGGCAGTGGTAGATCACGACTTTAATCCCAGCACTTGGGAGGTAGAGGCAGGCAGATTCCTGAGTTCAAGGCCAGCCTGGTCTACAGAGTGAGTTCCAGGACAGCCAGGGCTATCCAGAAAAACCCTGTCTCGAATCCCATGCCCAAATAAAAGATTGTGTCCTAATTCAGTTTCCTGACTATCTAATACTATGTCACTGTGATTTTTCTGCTTAGTTTTCTGTGTTTCTTTAATTAAGCAATTAATTAATATATATTAATTATTTAATTAACATATACATTCATGTAATTACATGTGCCATATTTTAATTAATTAGTATATATTTATTGTGATTGTATGTAATATATTTTACTATATTAAATAATCAATTATATATGGGTACATAATATGTAATGATATGTTAATTGATCAATTGGTTAATTAATATAAGTGAATTCACTTCATTAATTCCTTCAATTTTAACTTGCTGATGTCCATTCATAGATTTAGACTCATAGGATTCAGTTATGATATCTACCTTCAAGATAACAGTGCAATATTGAATATATTACCTACACTCTCTGAACTTTCCTCATCTGATGATGAGAATTGTTATACTTACTTCAGAATTTGTTAGTAATGATGAAGGGAAGTCATGTGATTTATATCAGATGGCAGTTTCTTGAAAAGAAGTAATGTCAGTAAAAAGCATACATGAATTTTGATAAGAATTTTCCAAAGAAAACTCAATTGCAATGAAGATTACTGGACAGAACTGTAAATAAAAGATAAACTAAGGGATGCTTTTTCATGGATACTTTCCCACCTAGACCCCGTGTCTTTGATTGCTTTGAGTCAATTGCATCAAAACTCAGAAGTTCGTAGCACACGCCTACCAGCTCAGTCCTGAGAACAGCCTAGGTCCTGTAGAATACACAGATTGTAAGAGGCCCATAAGCCACTTCTGTAGCTGGCCTGCCTTCCTCTACAGGGGCATCTATCTCCTAGGTTCATAATTCAAGATCCCAGAAACACAGGCAACATGGAGCAGGACTCCTGTTGGCTAGAACATGTGAATGGAGGATGCCATGGAAGGAAGCTTGGCAGCCAAGCAGAGCCAGAACTGAATGGAGTCAGGCTATCAAATTAAAATTAAATTGAAATGGGCTTCTGGGTCCATTTCCATGGTAACAGTCAAGATCAGCCAAAATCTTCAGAAAGAAGTAGATGTATATTATTTTTAAAATAAAACTAAGTAACATCCTGTTGGCCATTTGTGACCATGGATGTTGGGGTCACAAGCATGCAGCAACTCTTGACTTTTAATATCCTTGTATGCAAAATAAGATCTGTGGGCCATTACACAGTTGCACGTAAGGATGCAATGTCTGTAATCCTTGGGGATTTCCTTTAGGCCAGGTTTTTGTTTTGTTTTGTGTGTGTGTGTGTGTGTGTGTGTGTGTGTGTGTGTGTGTGTGTGTGTGTTTGATTCCACTTGAAATGGAATGCCCTCCCTCCTTTCTATTGTGTATGCATTGCCTTTGAAATCAAACCATCATGTGTTCTTCAGGATCAGGGTTTTGCTGTCTCGGGGTTGGGAAGCTTTTTGTGCATTTTGCTAACTATGTCTCTTTGATATGCCTCATGTGTTCTGCCTCACACATCAGAGCCCTCCCTTCTCCCTTTCCTTACTGCTTCCATTTACGCTGTTGCTCTCACTCCACACTCCCCTCTTGCAGGTTTTCACTCTTTAGAATGTTGGCTTTGGCGTCTCTACCTACTTTTCTCCCATAGACTACACAGAAACACGCGTCACTGCTGTGATCTTTCTGTTTTCCACCAAATGTACTCCAAGGTCTTGCTCCAACCCTTTCTCCCAGTGTTCTTTCCTCCTTCCCTTTACACTCTCCACACTCCACCTTGTCTCTTGAGCAGTGTCTCTCTCCATCCTTTAGTCAGTTGCTTTCTGTGGCTCTGCAGTGAAACATCTGTGCTCTGTGTCTTTTTCCCTGTGTTATCCCAGATCTTGGCCTTGCCTTTTCTTCTTTCTCCAACAGTATTTTTTGTCTCCATGAACAAGTTCTGTCCCATTTTGTCATAATAGTCCTGTCCTGTGTGTTCTTCCACCACATCTTGTTCTTCCTAAAAACTCTATTTCTCTAGTGTCTCCTCAGAATGTTCTAAATCTAACAGTGATTTATCTTCTATCATCTGTTCCTTTGAAAAGCCATACAACGTTCTGAATCCATCTTGCCATATATTTTCTGTCTGTTCCTTCAGCCGCACTTTGCTTTTCTGATTCCCTTCCTGGCATCTGTGTCTGGGAAGTTGCACTGATACATCAAATCATAAAGTCATAAAATCTGTCAGGTAGAATGGACCATAAATATCAGCTTGGCCAGACAGTGTATTAGCAGGAAGGAAAGTGACTGAAGAATATCTTACAAAGTTCGGCTCCTGAGTGTTACTTCCCCTGCCCTCTTAGAAGATTTAGATAGAGCTACGTTCTACATTGATTGTCAATTTCTAGTTTTCAGCCTTGTTTGTTCTCAATGGAAAGCAGAAGCACAGTGACTCCTATCCAAATGGTCAGCCCCAAACCCACTGTACGTGAAGGCCTATATAGTGCAAGCAAGGTGCATGGGCATGTATGTACATATGTATGTATGTATGTATGTATGTATGTATGTATGTATACACATACATATATAATAATTATTATTATTTACAAAGAGGCCATGAATTTGAATGACAATAAAGAGAGGATTGGAAGGTGGGAAGAGAAGGGAGAAATGGACAAGTATTAGGCCAGTAACAAATTTGTCCACACAGTAAAGGTGGACAAGTCCTTCAGAACAACGATATCAAAGGCTGTCCTCTAGTCCACGCACTCACACACATTCACACATGTGCACACACATGGACATATCTATACAGTCACACACATTTACACATGTTCATACACATGGACACATCCATGTACTCACACACATTAACACACTTGTACACACATGGACACATCCATGCACACACACACACAAATGCAAACACGAAATGAAGCTAATTCAGTATATATAATTATTCTTAGTTGCATAAAAGAATGGGATGCTCACTACCTTATCATTTACAGCTCAGTGACATTCACAACACTCAAAACATTGTTTAATTACTTCTATTTTGTGATTTCAGAGCATTTATTGCATTATTATTTAAGGAAATTGTGTGCTCACAGAATTAGTGCCACCTCATCCTCCCTCACCTCTAGTCTCTGGAGAGCACCAATCTGATTTCTAGCTCAAAGCTTTCATCCTTTCTTGATATTGTATGCAAATGGGGTTTTAAAATTTGTGACCTTTTACACTTGTCTATCTTCCTTCAAAATCTTGTGGGTTTTGCTAAGTAATACCTAAAAGATAAAGTAAAAAATAAAAAAATAAGACAGAACTTGAGAAATCAGTGCATTTGGTAGTTTTGAGCAAATATATTGTGATCTGGGTGATGAAGTCTTGTTGAGAAAATGATGATGACTTGCTAGTAAAAGAGCTTGCTGTGCAAACATGAGGACCTGCTTCCATGCTTCAGTGCCCTTGGAACCATAGCACCATGGTATCAGAGACAGGAAGATTAACGCAATTTTCTGGTACCAGCCTTCATCCAGGTTCAAACAGAGGGCCTGTCTCAAGGGAGCAAGGCAAAGAGTGTTGGAGCAAAGTGGTTACACTATTCTCTGGTCTCCACCCAACTGTGAGTGAACTACCACATTTACATAAATATACCAAATCCATACACCACACACACAAACTATTCTATGTAAGTGGTCACTATAGTCCCTATTATATTTCAGAAGCTGAGACACCACTGTGATGCCGAGAATTCAGATTCAGCTATTTGTCAAAACTGTCCCAAGAATTACAACAAAACCTACTGACCCTTCCCTTCTGAATTCATACCTGTAGTTCCATCTCTTCTGTAACCCTGAGAGAAGGCTGAGTCGGTACTGAGGAGTGGTGGAAGACACATTTCCCATCCCCTCTCTTATCACCACGTGTTATTTTTCTTGTGATACTTATACCTTGTAATACTTTCTGTCAGCTTAAAGTGCTGAAGAAAGCTCATTATTTTGTGGCAACTCAAACACATATGCACATGACCAACATACCTCCAAAACATAGATCTTAATTTCAGCAATGATACAATGTAGATAGAAGTCACCATCTTCAGAGCCAGGGTTGAATATTCATTTCCCTACAGTTCAGGCTCTAGTGCATTCTTTAACATACAGTAAGTCTTACCTTCTGCCATGAAAAAGGTCCCAGGAACAGATCTATTAGCAAAGCAGATATTTCCTTGTGGATAATAATAAAAACCAAACAAAAGGTTTAGAATTACTGCTTTTTGACCCTTATTATAAAAATTATATGTTTAGTTTATACCATAAGCATTTTTGTGAGTAGAAGATGATTATGTGATCCTCTCCATATAAGACAATAGGGTTATTGACTGGACATTGAAATCCTTGATGTTTCAATCAACAAATAGAGCTTCTGCCATGCTGTTTGGCCAGGGCGTTGTTATTCTCTAGTGACATAGCTTTGCAACAGATGTCTCTTAATAAAAACCCCTTTGATGTGTTGATTTGTCTTTATTTTGTCGTAATCATGATGAAGACATTGGGGCTAGTCCATAGACTTTCTCTGTCCTTTCTTATCCTCTATCTTTATGGCTGTTTTCCATACTTGTCTTTACCCTAGTGAACCTGTTCAGAGATTTAGCTGGTTCAAGTCTTCAGTTAACTACAGGTGGCCATGACTACTCACTCACTCCTCTCTCAGATGTTTGAAAGAGAAGAAACTTTTTTAATAAAACAAATACACTACTCTCCACTTCTTAGTTCTCTTCTTAACACCCTCTTTTTATTTTGGTTACACTCATGGAAATACTGCAAGCTCTCCCCATCTATCAACAGGGTAACCATGGTAACTGTATTCATATATGAAATACACAGTCTTGACACCTCAGGACAGGTCTGCAAGGAAGCTTGGGATAGTTAGCTACCCTTTTGCATCCCAAGGATAACATATCAAAAGAATAGGGTTGAATTTGTTTCTGGGATCCATGTTTGATTTTTTTCCTTATTACTCAAGAAATCCTAATGTCGATCATATCATAGCTAAAACTAGTAAGCTTCGGGTGATTTTACTCTAGAAATAAACATCAAATTATGTTGAACTAGGAGTGTTTATTTTTCAAGGGCAAGAGCTGGGAAGGATTTTTTTTCTTCAAAACAGAGTTGTTGAGCACTTGAGGATTACTATGTGAAAGCTTATCCTGCTGTTTCTGCTTCTGTCCCAATCCTGACTTGGGAGGACACCATCAATTAATCAAGCCTCAAGTATTTATCTAGCACATACTCTTCACAGCAGGGATTAAGAGCCAAAAAACACCACAGTTTTCACATGATAAAAAGGGCAAAAATATATCTGTGTTCAACTGTGCCTATTTGTCTTTAACAGATGGCTAGGCAAGGGCTTCTATTCATCTCTGTTTCGTTGATTTCCTTCCCAGACCCTGTTCTGCAACCACAGCCTCCTTGGGGAATGATCCTCATTTGGAAATGATCAGAGGATACCCCATACCGCTTTGTTCTTTTCAAGGTCACTTATCTAACTTGTAATTAGAAGCACCTGTGGACAAGAGGTTATTTTTCTTAAAGCATTTTTGCAAATTAGTGCAGTGTCTTTTGAGACATGTCTATTAGTATCATATCCCAAAGCTGGCCAGTGATCAAAATCTATGTTAAGGTAGTCTACGAATGGCAAGCTATGTGCTCCTCTAAGGGTTAAAGCAACCCATGCATTGTGTGTACTTAGAGCCATTTAAACAAGTGAGCTATTCAGCTAGCTTGCATAGTCTCTGTCATAAATGAGATAATTTTAGCTGCTGAAAAACAATTATTTACTTAAAAGAAATATTTACTTTAAATGCTACTATATTGTATTGAGCTGTGCTATATATTGTGATATATAAGATCTGATGTCAAAAAATTTAATTTCACCTTTGGAAACCTTCAAGAGATCATGGTGTCTCCAAGTTGTTTAGTCTATGTTAACCTACCATAGGTTAGTAGATATTACTTGATCTCATAAGTCACCCAGTTGACCCAAACCAGTAAAGTTCCTTCTCATGAACTAGGTCTTTCATAGGTATTAACTCATTCATCATCCCAGTTTCTCATGACCCAGGCAGAAATCTTTTCCCAGAAACGAAAACATAGACTATAATTTGCATGTGATCACACAGCGAGTCGGCATCCCAACTAAGGTTTAGAACCAGGTAGTGGCCATGCCTCCCTAAGTGCCTCTAAATCCCTGGGAGTTTTTACCTTGCTTATCTCATGCAAGAGCAAGAGAAAGGACTATGGGTCACCTCCGTAGCCTTAGACTCTTGTCTCTGTAGGATCCATGTCCTTCCAGTAGCAAGCCAGCAGACACAGAAGGAAGTACATTGTAAGTTTCATTGGCTGGAGCCCATGCCTTCCCAGCCCCTGGCCTGCACATGGCTCCTGAAGGTGGACTTCCTCCTCTATGGCTTCCTATACTCCTCAGAAGACCAATTTCAATTAGATGCATACTTAAGTACAGGTGGCATACGGCCCCAAACTCTTACTAATCAAGCCCCACATTTTTGATCCAGTAGTTCTTCCAGGACCTCTTTTAGTCTTCTTGAATCTTACCCACAGTCTGTAAATCATCAGCACATATGTGAGTGGGAAGCAGTAGATAGATGTATGAGTATCAGTCACCTTTGTTTTCAAAGCCTCATCACAATCACAAGCATCCTTTGAATTAGTTCTTAGTCTTTGGCTAAAATGCCCATAAAAGAAGCTTGACAGAGAGGAATGCCTGTCTAGTGGATTACGGAACAGGGGAGAATATTACAAAATGGAATTCAGGGTGGTAATAGCCAGGACACTCTCATGGTATCAACTCCTCTTAGCAGGAACACCTTGTTTCTAGAAATAGTCAAACACTTCTCGAATTCAGTCCAAGTAATTCTAGCTCTGAATTCCTTCAGGGACTTTGGTCATTGAAAAACTGAACTCAATCCATTACTAGTGTGGGCTGACATGATGCAGAATATATAATTCATTACTGAAAATTTTTTATCTTTGTCATTGGTTGGTTGATTGGCATTCTATTGGATGTTACTAGATGCTTTTAAGCATTACTTAAACCTAGATTTGAGGAGGCAATCTTAAAATCTGAAATGAGAACTTATCACTTAATTTAAACTGGATAACCAAATAATAAAATAAGCCTATGATAAAATTTGGCACATAAAATAGCCACTTGTAAATTAGCAATCTTTTAACCTCTCTGCAGATTCTTAGAAGGTAGTATAATAGGAAAAGAGGACTGAGAGCCATAGTGGTTTCACACTAGAAATCAGAATGCCCGCATCCTCTTTTTAAGCCAACTATGATTAGTCCATTGAAATTCCCAAAAGTTGAAATATATTTCCAAAAGAAAGAAAGGTTACTTTCCTCATGAGGGCACATGGTCAAGTGTCCATCAATTTTTGGAATGTGTGACTTATCACAGTCTCTGAGGTTGGAAGCAGAAACTTGAACATGCTTTGACTCTGCCAGCATCTCCAGATATGTCTACCATTCAAAGATGGATAGGGTGAATGTCTGCTAAAATTTCACAAAAGATGAAGGTGAAGATCAGCTGAAAAGCAGGATATATTTATTTCTTCAATAACAGATCTTTAAGACTATATTAGCCCTACTATACTTAAAGCATGGAATCTCTCATTGGCCTTGGCTGGTCTGAATCTAAGCAACTCTACTTATCTGTTGCTCACTCAGACTCCACCACCGTTAGGCCTTGAGCTATTCACCAGCCTGAAACATAAACGATTTCTAATCACTACAAGAGCTTACCCATGTAAATATCATCCTTTCCATTTACCCAGCTTGCCAATTTCAACCTAACAGACTCAGAGGATTTGGATCACATAGCTCATGCACCTCTGAAACAAATGGCCACTCTGCTGTAATGTGATGTGTTATCAGTCCCCACTTAAAAAAATACAGGAAGAAGAAGCTTAATTTTAGGGCTGAGTAGTGACATTTCTGTGTGCCATATTGCTGCTTGACTATTAGCACTTTGTAATGTCTAAAGTTTGCTGATCCAAATTAATTCCTGATAAGAATGAGAAACACAAACATACACATACAGAGAGAGAGAGAGAGAGAGAGAGAGAGAGAGAGAGAGAGAGAGAGAAGGAGAGAGAGAGGGAGGGAGAGATAGAAGGAGACAGAGAGAGGAGAGTGAGAGGGAGGGAGAGAGAGAGTTTGTAACTTACCCAGGTCATATACCTCACTAGCTGCTTGAAAAAAAGACCTATTCTCTGTGTAACCCAAGTACTGTATTAATCCTCCACTCTTCAGAGTGAGAACCAGAGCCTTCTACATCCTAAGCAATCCACAGATATTTGCTAGAAGACAGGATGCATGGGTGGATGCATGTATGAAGGAATTGATACCAAAATAGGTGGCACCCAACCTGTCACCAGTTAGTCTGTTATAAAGACATTGTTTCTGTCACTTCAAGAATTACTGCAAAAGGCTTCAGAGTATTATAAGGTAAATATGATATCCCCTTTGCTCATTGGACGGAAAATAACAAGAGTGAAAGTCTGTGTGCACATGAGCATATGAGGATCTAATAATAGCCTTGCTGGATTGGATGGAATATGCCACAGCAATGGCCATAGCACGACAGTTAAACTCCCAAGTCCACCCAACAGCTGTCCTGATAAGTTTTACATCTTTACTCATTATCAAGGAGAATTAAATTTTTTGACATTTGTCTCTTGACTTTGTGGGTTGGGGCACACTTGAACACTATGACAGGTGGAAAGAGGTCACAGGACAACCTTGAGGAAGTTGGTTCCGTCTTTCCATCATATGAGATCTGGAGATGAAACTCAGGTCGTCTAGATCAGCAGCAAGTTCCTTTACCTCGGAGACATCTTGCCAAGAAAGGTCCAAAACCTAGCCTATCTGGAATTTCTTGACATCATGTACAGTTCTTTATATTAAGCATGTATATCTTTTAGATTACAAGTCTATTGTTTTCATTTTTCCTTTCCAAGTAGGACACAGTAGTGTTCATCTATGATCCAAACAGTTAGGAAGATAGAGTGAGGTCCCCTGAGGTCACATTAGACCAAGAGATGGTGCCCTACACCTTCAGTTCAAGTATCTGGGAGGAAGAGGCAGTTAGAAGGACAATCTGGCCTACATCTTGCCTCTAGGCCAATGAGCATCCACAAAAAGATCCAGTTTGAAAAGCAAACGTGCTTTCCCTCCCTTTTTCTGTTTTTACTTTACAACCAACTAGCTCATGGCTTACATTTTACGTGTGTTCCTCAATCCTCTGATCTATCTAAGATCACCTTGAGCCCCGTGAAATGAGCTAACATCATAAGCTGTGAAGAAAAGGGCTTTAGGATTGCACCTAGTGGTTTTGATGACCTTATATATTCTTTCTGCAGTCATCTTGTGTTTTCTGGGTACTGAACCAAAGTTACAAAGGAATACTTTGACCTATTTGTGGTTATCAAATAAAGTTGAAGTTTCTGATAGTTCAATCTCAGGGAAATTCTGTAAACACCAGGTGGCGAGGACACAGGTGATTAAAATATCTTCCACATTTTCAAAATGTCAGCTGTTCCCGTGAGAGGACTCTTAAATAAACACCATCCATATTCTTAGCAGATGTTATCAATGCATCTCAGTATAATTGTAGCTTTCCAATATCTGTGCTGTTAATGACAGTTCAGCGAGGATTCAAAGTGCTTTGATTTTAATCAATGGTCATTTAACAGATAGCTGTGCTGGGTGATCTATGCTTGTCATTGAGTCCTCTCCCTTCACCAGATGGTATCTTTGGAACTGTTTTGACACTTCATTGTCTCTGTGGCTGATGACTCATTGTAGGAAAACCCCTGTGTACTCAATGTGTGAAAATAAGATTGTTTGGAAGTGGCTAATTTTCAAACAAAGAATTCAACAGATGTGACAATTTCAGCAAGATGTTGTCAAAATAAGAGCAATCTAGCGACAAATCAAATCAGGCTCCTGTTCAGCTGTGGGTCTGTTGCTGGTATCAGGAGACTCTGTAACAGTATCAGCCTGGATGACTTGATCATTGTGGATGGCACGATGTCAATTTTCCTCTTCCTCTCGAATGGCTTGGTTTGAAGTCACAGTGCAGCACTTCTAGAATTTTCTTCCCCACTTCCCCTACTCCACCTACTACCAAAGGGGCCATGTTTGGAATAAATTGTTGGTTGTTTGAAAATAAAATAATATCATCTACCAGAGAGAAGTTTTAAAGGTCACAGAAAGAGATGATCCATTATGAAGTGGCTTGGTGCTTTAAGGAATTCTAGGCTTCAGACACTTATCCTTACATAGTGGAAAGGTAATTCCACAAACAATTCAGAGTCACTGCAAGCTTGGCCCATGGCAGTGGCACTGGTACTAAGAAAATGAGGTCACACAGTGTTATCATGCATTATTTTGAGTGTCAAAAAAAGGCTATAAAAGTAGACCATTACCATCCATGGCAACTGGATGGGCAATAAGGGTAAAATACTGCCTTCTCATTGCAGAGAGCTGACACTGCAGAAACATTCAGAACCACTCAGGGTAGCCCCGCACAAAAGTCTTATGATGTATCATCTCTTCCCAGGGCTAATCAGAAACAGATAAAGGAAGGAAGGGAGAAGGGTCATGCACAGCAAATTCTATTTCAAAAGAATAATGAGAGGGAGGAATAAGATTGTTTTGCAGACACTGGTAACGTGGATGCTGAAACGTGAGGACTGTGTTCTCTCAGAATAGCACATTTCATTTCTGATCAGCCTTCCAGAAATGCCCATGGGGCAAAAGTGACTGAAACAAATACAGTGAAAATTCTAGTGTGTCTCCTCCTCTGTCTGAAGTGACTGGTGCTCCACTTGCTCCACATTACTTACCTATTAGAAACAGAAAATAGCCTACTGTTTTCCATTTCCATTTAGGTTCTGGTAATTCTCACTCTGTTTTATAGGCTTCTACATGGGAATAAAATATATTACAGCAGTACATACATTCTGGAAAATACATATCTTACATTACACTCAGAGCCTTTGTCAAGAGGGAACAAAAGGGTAATACTCTATCGTGAAGACTGTTCGAGGGGGAGAGAACTCATTTAAGCAGATAGTTCATTTTCATTGGTATGGTTAATAATTATCTCATTACTTGCATGGTTGTAGGGGATAGTAAATATGAAGCTATTAAGTTAATGACGAGCATTGCAGGGGTATAAGTCTTTTTGTTTTGTTTTGTTTCGTTTCATTTTTGAGAGACTTTTGGTGAGCTAAAATGTGCATAGTGCTTTGTCTTTTCCTACCCCTTTCTGGCCCCTTCTATTTGGACTGGCATTGAAGCTTGCTTTACTTAGTAGGATATGGTACTGGGAACATGTGAGGTGACACATCAAGAGATCTTATATGTCCCTTTTTCTCCATCTTGGAGCTGTCATCGGAAGGCAAAGTGAGCCCGCTAGCTGATATATGTGATATAATACATGTATGTCCAAGGCCTTCTCAGACCAGCAACCCAACAGATGAATGAGACCATAGAGGTGACCTTTGTAAAAGAAATGTCCTGCTGAAACCAACCGAGATCTCTGACTCTTGGAGTATCAAAGCCATACACGATTAGTGTTTAAACCATGTGTTTTCTGATGATTTGCTATACAAGAAAAAATACGATTTTTAAAAATAATGAAAAAGCAAAAAAATAAATAAGTAAATAATCAAAAAGCCATTTCGAGATGGCCAGCACTCTCCCTCTGAAGCCC
>JADRCD010225413.1:24151-41395 GCA_019843815.1 Montemys delectorum | reverse complement strand
AAGCAGGAAATTACTAATGCAGTTTTAACATGCAACTTTTTAAAGATCTGGGAGTTATTAGTTAAAAACATGCACATTCTATGGCACGCATACTGCCGAATATCATTAAAATAACTTTTATACTGTTATTGAATTTTTTTACTTGGAAGAAAAAATATCCCACAGACATGAACAATCCCACAGAAGGTATAATATTGACTGGAGGTCAATGGGACCCTACAGAACTGTCCTCTTCCCATAGCGCAGCATAAATTAACACAGATGTTGAGTTCAACTTAGAAACATGGAAATCATGTGGCTTTTGCCTTCCTTGGTAAGCTGGCTCCTTGATGGGAAGCTTGAAGAACATTGAAATTCCAAGCAAGGAAACCAGTGTCTGAAGAAACCACTCAGCTGTGTGTTGGATAACACCTCCACCCCCATGGTATGATCCCCTGCTCCAGTGACCGTGTCCCAGTGTTCTTAATCTTTAACACTGAGATCTAACCTGACTTAATAGATTGAGCATCATGCTAGATGTAAAGGTACCTAGCATCAAGTCAGTAGCCATGCTGAAATTGGAAAGCTCAGCCTGGTTGTTCAGGTCAGAGAGAGAACTGGACCATCCTCAGGCACAAAAGGCTGAAAAATCAGATAAGCATTTGGAGGCCATCCTGGACAGAAATGTTGTCTTGGCTCACAGATGAAGCCACCGAAGGCCCATCCAATCACACAGATTAGGCAAATTAAGTCTGGCTGCAAAATGGTAGGCTTCCCCCAAGCACACTTCACTCAGGATTGGCAAGATTTATTAGCCATCAGCTGTCAAATTTGATGCAGCAGCTTGCTGCGGCTGGTCTACTGGATGAAGGCAGAAGTAGATAAAGGTCTTCATTGATTCTGTTAAGCAAAGAAAAGGCCCTAAGGATTTAAAGATTTTATATAGATTAAGTTTTCATTTGGGATTATTTGGTTTCTCAGGGAAAACAGTGAAAAGCCTTGGGAATTTTATAAATGCAAAGAGTACTCATTGTCTGGGAAACAGAGAAGCTCACACAATTGTGTGTAGAGGTGCTTTGCAACCTAACGTTGGACTTTCCAGCTTCCTTCGTGTGGTGCAGCATTCTCTGTGGCTTCATCCTAGAATGCAGGTGATGCCTCTGTTATAGAATTTGCCACACAGGCTTGAGGGCTTGAGCCTGGATGCCCAGAAACTGCATGCAGCTACATGTGGTAGCATACATGTGTCATGTGAGTTGTTCCACTGTGAGGTAAGAATCAAAATAGGATAATCCCTGGAGTTTCTGGGCCAGCAAGCCTGGGGCACACAGTAATTAACAACAAAAAGACCCTCATCAAAAAAGATGAAGGTGAGAATGTATATGCAGTGGTGCCCTCTTACACCCTATGTATCCCCAGATATACACATAATTGCATATCCTACATACATACATATAGACATACATACATCATATGCAAACATGCTCTATCCTACAGCATCTTATTACTATGGTTCCTTCCAAGTAGAAAGTGATATTGGAAAACTTACACAGATCCAAAACACTGAGAGTAGCCCTTTTGCCCAGATGAGATGAAAAGTATAGGTCCTATGACTGACTGGTTATTCCATATGAGTCTTGTACATTTTTATCTCAGCAAGATACAAGATTCCTATGGACTCTAAAATATATCATCCCTCACTCTTGTATCGTCAAATCTCAGAAATGTTAGGTGTATAAGTGTCAAAATTCTACTGTCTTATTGGCATTAATCCTGCAGGTTTGCAGTTGATTTAGTTAATTCAGCCAACATGACTTTCCAAATAGCTATAATTTTCTATTCATTAAAAAAAAGGCAGTTTGATTTCACTTATGCTGAAACAGTGTAGTCATTGCAGAATGAAGTGCTTAAAATAATATCAGGGGAAAGAAGACATACAAAAATAATAGTATCTGCAGATCAGGTGAGCCCATTTCTCACTGTTACCTATCTTGTTCAAGTTATTAGTGGTTCATCTCTGAAATCCAGATGTCAAATATCAGAGAGACATTGGAATCTCCTGCAGAGTCACGCGAGTCTTCCACGTGTTCCTTTAGTGAGGAAGTGTATCTGCGGTTCTCACCAGGCTCTCCCGGGGGGGGGGGGGGCGAAACATGATCCAAGAGAGGCTCTGACAGTACCCAACTAATACGGAAGTAGAGGCTCACAGCCATCCATTGAACTGTGCACAGGGTCCCCAGTGAAGGAGCTAGAGAAAGGACCCAAGGAGCTGAAGGGTTTGCAGCCCCTTAGGACGAACAACAATATGAACTAACTAGTACCCTCAGAGCTCCCAGGGACTCAACCACCAACCAAGGAGTACACATGGTGGGACACATTGCTCCAGCAGCACGTGTATAGCAGAGGATGGCCAAGTGGGTCATCAATGGGAGGAGAGGCCCTTGGTCCTGTGAAGGTTCTGTACCCCAGTGTAGGGGAATGCCAGGGCCAGGAAGCAGGAGAGGATGGGTTGGTGAGCAGGGGAAGTGGGGATGGAACAGGGTTTGTTTTGTTTTGTTTTGTTTTGTTTTGTTTTGTTTATTTTTTTCAGAGGGGAAACTGGGAAATGAGATATCATATGACATGTAAATAAAGAAAATATCTAAGAAAAAAAGAAAAAAAGAGTAATGTGTCCTTTCAGAGCACTTACTCTGTCCATGCTTCTGTAGAGAGAGGGGGCTGAACAGTAGCAAGTGTCTTCTCCTAGCAGCTGTCCTTCCACACACAGCAGTTACCAGGGCTTGACTCCGCTGCACCTGACTCCAGAACACCTTGTTCTCTTGTTGCTTAAATACTGTCTTCTATTGTCAAGCGAGGTCCTTGGTGTGGCCAAGGGTCAAAAAGAGAAGCGAAACTTCTCCAAATGTGCCCCGTGTAGTGCACCTGTGCTCTCTCAATTCCCTTTGTGTAGAGGAGTTACTCAGCAGCAGAGAGTCTTGAGGGAACCCAATTCTGAGACGTCATTTGTTCTGAGGTGACTTAAAAATTACACCCACTTAGGACCTAATACAAAAATTCTACAATACAGCGAATAGGTCAAACCATGTGGCTGTTTACAAGAAATGTACAAATAATGATGTATAAGGCTTACTATTCTAATGCTTTGTGCCATATAACCAGAGTGCTACCTAAATCTCTATAATATATTAATTTATTATATGTGATTATGAACATTAAAACTAAAAATGTAGGTTGCACTCTATGCATCAGTGTATAATAGTTATGTTTTTAAAAACCATAAAATATGTCCACGTGGCAAGCAGTTTTAATATCAACATGGGACTTAGACTACTTTATTAGAATAGATTGTATCAGTTAATATATGTTTAAGGTTCATTTCTAAAATAAAGGCAAAATATCCTTTCTCAGCTTTATGCACTCCTCTTCTAGGAAAGAGGTACCACAAAAGATCCATATGCTAAATTTCCTTTTGGTCCATTTATTATATTCAGAATAGAAGCTAATTATCGTTGGACTTTTCCTATATTCTCAGAGACTCTGCATTTTTCTCCTTTAAGTCTATACAAAAATCCTGTAATGAAAGGGCTGCTTTTATCATGATTTTTTTGAATGGAAAGAAAGCAAGGTTCAGTGTGTTCTAACATTATAAAGCTGGTATTTGCAGAGTCAGGTAAGATCTCTTTCAAACTTGAAAACCTGTAGTTTTTCCTTCCTTGCAGGAGGTTCCCAAAGTTTGGTCCCCAGCCCAGAAACCCCACCCTCAGGGCTCGGTTATGATTTTAGCCTCTTACCTTGGACCGGTTGAATCAGGAATTCTAGGGTTGGGACCCCACAATCAGATTTTAAAACTTTTAAGATCACTAATCTATAAAAACCTACCCTACATTTTAAAAGATGTTTAATAGTACAACATCCTTTACATCCTTTCCCTAAACATCACGTTAGTTTTATCAAAGGTAATGATGTCATTGAGTTATAACTTAGTAAAGTATCCATAATAAAATGAAAAATATTAAATGATGTGAAATAAAATAAATTTTATTGAAAATTGATGTATTTAATGACAATAAGTCAGTTAAAACATATTCATGAAAGAAAATACATTTCAGTAATATGTTATAAAATGAAAGCTATACATTTTCTGTTTACTTTTCTTTACAAAATGCATATTTAGAATATGAGTTTTAATTTATTAAGACTTCATTCACTTTATTTTGCTTGCTTGCTTTCCTAAGATTTGGTTTGTTTCATTATGAAATTCATTACAAATCTATTGACAGATAAATTTCAAAAAAAAGAACTCACTAGTAGGTGCATGTTTTATCATTTTCACTTTTTTTTCAGAATTTTATTTTGGGTATTCCTTATTGGTTGATAATAACCTAGGCTTAAAAACAAACATGGATAGCTTCCATTTAAAATGAATTTTGTAGAACCGCACTTCCATATTGCTTTCAAATTATTTCTGAATGAGACTAGATTATGCTAGAGATGAACAGATGAATAGCAATGGACACTATGAGACAGATCTGGATTGGCGACTTTGATAGCAAAGCGAAAAATCATCTTAACTGAAGATCCGGTAGGCAAGGTGTTCCCACATATGTGAGGGTTGTGGAACAGCTCCCTGCGCCTGGCTCAGTTGGCTCAGTACTATATTGTTGTATAATCCTGGGTCGTTTCTCTGGCTTTTCACTCTGTGTGTGACCAGTGGTGTGAGAAACCTGCACGTGCAGGACATCGTTTACATATTTCTCAAGTCCAAGGCGTTTTTGTGTTTAATGTATTAGAATTTTAAGAACTCAGGTGTGATCAGGTGTAATTTAACATAGATATAGCTGGAGTTAGTGTCCCTGGGTAGCCAAAATTCAATTTTTTTTTAATTAGTATTTGAAGGGGAAGGTCTCCTCCAGCCACTGTAATCGGATTTTCACTGTAGTTTTTATTCCTTTCCAGATCTGACTGTCTTAAAATTTAATTACTGTTAGCAAGACCTTTATGGGAAGAATAGAAATATTCTCCTAATAGTGTTAGCATATTAAATGTAATTTTCAGGTGGCCCTCCTAGGAGTCCAGCACTCCTCAATAGAGCCAATTTAGCTGCCCTTTTTTCTGCCCTGACAGTTCACATGCATTCAACTCAGAAATATGTTCTTTCCCTGACTCTTCAGACACTATTAAACTCCATTGTCCTGGCATATTAGAGTGCTCATTCATTTGTGATAAGACCCATCAAATCTGATATGCATTTTAATGCAGTTCTTCTGAATATTATTAAACATGCTAATTATAGCCCTTCTAGTTCGAAATGTAGACTTTTGATGGTTTGTTGAGCTTGTTGTATAATTTTAACTACGCTGATCATTCATAATTGAAAACAGGAAGCTTTGGAAAACAAAACACAGATGACTACATAAATATATAAAGAAAATACACATCTTTGTATAAAAATAAAAGGTCAAATGACTCAAATTAATACAACTCCCTGAAAGGGTAATCACAGCCACATTTTAAAAGAAATAGGAGAAGATACGGGTGAGGGGGTTTTCCATCGCTGGAGTCCTTCACTGGGGACAGCATAGGAAGCGGGGCATGGATGCGTGTGGTAGCCCCTCCCAGGTGTGAGCAGCTGATTCTCATATAACAAGGGCTCTCAGGGAACCTTGGCACTTAAGCCAAGACAGAGATGAGCACCTGCAGCCTTCACTTGTCCCAAGGCGCTGTTTGCCAGCCTGTGGGTTCCTAATTACTTGGAATTAGCATAACCATGTTTCCAGTTTGGTTTTCATGCCTCAAATCAGAAACAGCACAAGAATCTAAACAAGACGTTTTCCAAGTTTTAATGGTCTCTAATAGGACTTCCTCCTCACTTCACTTGTAGCAAATACAGAGCGTTCTGTTAAATAAAAATAAAGAAGAGATCCTAGGCTACAGGTGGTGAGGCTTGAATTTATGCTTTTAAAAACAGGCATCCAGAGTTCATTTGAGCAGAGGTGGGTGTCCAATTGTTGTACTTTGGATTCTCATTATTTTTATTATTTGGCTTTTAGCTGCCTCTTAAAACCACTAAAGGCACCCCAAACACCAGATGCCTGCTACTTCCATAGACTGTTTGTTCACCATTGATTTTACTTCTGTAGTCTGTGTGTGTGTGTGCGTATACCTCATATACATATACGTCATTACATATACGTCATATACATGTACACATACATGTACGTGTGCACATACACATATACATATATATTTGTGTGTGTGGTCTGCACATGTGTATACATAAGTGTGAGCATGTGTACATATGTAGACCAAAGGCTGATGTTAGGACGTCTTCCTCTATTGCCTGATATATTTTGTTAGGCAGGGTGTCCAAACTGAATTTGAAGTTCACTGTTTGCTAGTGAACCCTAGGCTCTGCCTGGCTCTGCCTCCAAGTGAGGAGATTATGACGGCCTAAAAACCACACAGCTGTTGCATGGTTAAAAGGCATCAAAATTCAATTACCCAAGCTTGCACAGCAGTATGTGCTCTGCTCCTTGAGTCCCTCTCCAGCCCTCCTCTAAATGTTTTAGAAGTGGTAGTAAATAATCCAGAGACTACAAGTTCATTGTTGGAATTGCCTTCCTGAAAGAAGAGGAGACTGAGGTGATCAATGTGGTGGTTTCATGACATGATCAGTTAGTGACTCTTCACACTTCCTTAGACTTTGGCTTTCTTGTTTAAATTTATGAAAGCTTGTGTTGCCATTCCACACATTTAGTTCTAAGATTTGTCAAGATGGTATATGTGTGCATATGTGTGTGTGTGTGTGTGTGTGTGTGTGTGTGTGTGTGTGTGTATGTCTCTGGGTATATGTCTTTGTGTATATGTATATGCTTGTGTATATATGTACATGTCTCTGTATGTATATGTATATGTCTCTGTGAATATGTATTTGTATATTAATGTATATGTGTTTCTATATTAATGAATATGCATATCTTTGTGTATATATTTGTATATTAATGTGTGCATGTTTTTCACATTACTTATTTCTCTCCTGTGCTGCTTTTCGTTTTGATGCATGACAAAGCTAACTGAGCACAGTATGATAATAGTACTTAAGGAGTTATAAAACACAACCTATTGAGATCATCTCCTGGTGATATAAAAAAAAGTAAGAAAATCTTACAATTAGAAACATTCATATTCCTTGTGGTTTTGTTTGCACTTGATTCTCAACACTAGAACCTACTCTTGCCTCTCTCATGAACTGCTGTCCCATTCATAATTTGCTGGGGCCTAAATGTCTTAACATTTGTGCAGCTGCCAAACATATTAATGTATTTATGCTTTGCTTTCCTTCTGCCTTTTTAATTATTCAGCATGAAGGCAGGAAATTCAGTGCTAATTTTCCATCCTGGGCATATACCCAGAAGATGCTCCAACACATAATAAGGACACATGTTCCACTATGTTCATAGCAGCCTTATTTATAATAGCCAGAAACTAGAAACAACCCAGATGTCCCTCAACAGAGGAATGGATACAGAAATTGTGGTACATCTACACAATGGAGTACTACTCAGCTATTAAAAACAATGAATTTATGAAATTCTTAGGGAAATGGATGGATCTGGAGCTTATCTCTTTGAGATAGGGCTTCATTGCATAGCATTGGCTACCCTGGAGCTTACTATGTAGATCTAGCTGGCCTTGAATTCACAGACATCAGCTTGCCTTTGCTAGGATTAGATGATTTAGCTCAGAGAGATTATCCCAAATCATGAGGTAAAGTTTGCACCAGTGTGATCACAAGAATCCCTAAAAGCAGAAGAGGGGGCTTCACTTGCTTGGCCTGGAAGGTGGAAAACAACGCCATGAACCAAGGACAGGATGTAACAGTTACAAAGCAATGCTCTTACGATGTGATTTAACGTTCACTTTAGTTGACTTAAGTTTAAGTACAACTCTCCATGGGCAGCTACTACCTGTCACCTACCTGTCAACTACCTGTCATGTCAGGCATCCAGGTGGACTCCTCAAGTTCTTTCTGATGGTCATTGTGATGAGTAATGAGGGAGATTGTCATTGTTCCTTTTCATTTCGCAAATAGTCAATAATAATGGTACATCCATGCTAACTGAAGAGGAGTATGCAATTCAGACTGTTCAATAAACTGTTGTTACTAGTCTTCAGCAGAGCTAATTACAGAAATGGGAGTCAGCTTGTGGAAACTTCCATAGACACCTGGTGTTTCTGCTGGGGAATCAATGACCTCACCCTGAAGAGGACATTTGAAGTCCCATCAAGCCTACAGATCAAATTGTCCCCCATGGCAGCAGTCAGGCACCGCAGAATCACACATGGTCCATAAAAATTGAGAACTAAAAGAGGGGGAGAAAACTCTATCTTTTCATAGACCAGTACAGATTGCCAAGAAGCCCTGGCTTGGGGACTAGGATTTCGTGGTTTGAGATCTAATCTGTTTACTATAAACACCGACTAAAATAAACTATATAGACCAAACTAACCTTTCGGAATGAGAAAACTGAAAAACAACAACATCCGTTGACATAGTATACAATGCAACCTCCCCGATTTATAAATGGGAAGAGCAGGGAGAGCTGGGGAACCCTTCAACAGCTCACATCAGAGCTCGAGGAACTCCCTTTCTGGCTCCAGGAAAGCTCTTTTTACACTGTGCCAAATGGATTCGGCCCAAGAAAGATCTTAAGATTTCCTCACAGAACAAATGGAAGTCTGGGAATATTGTTACAACACTTGCATAAAACCCACGGCATTGGCAGCTTGTGCCTGTGCCAGCTGGGGCATTCTACTTTTCATGGGTTGCCACCATAGGGAATTTTTAAATATCAGTGTAGGCAAGGTACCCACATGGCCCTGGTGCAGATAGATAATCAAATCAATTGAAAACAGTCTTTCCTCAGAGTTTAAGGTTTTAAACAGACCGTCAGTTTGTTTTTCTGAACCAGAAAGCAGTGTTTTTGTGCTTTGATAATCCTTTCTGATTTCCCCTTAAATAGTGAATAAAGTGGCACTGGGCTATCAATACTTAGGACTTCCCATGAGGGACAGGCGTTCTCTATATGTAAAATAGGGAAAGTGCTTGATTGAGCATCTATGGCTGGTACTTTTCCAGATTCCCTTAAATACTGGTATTTTCAGAACCCCTAGCCACAACTTTCAGTAGAGGTATGCCATTGACTTTGGGACCTGCACCACTGGGCTAAGCAGGCTGGCCTTTTGCCTCAAAGTGGGATTTACCATGGAGAACACAGTTCATGCTATTGAGTTCCGGGCGTGGTCAGCAGGAAAGCAGCTCTGTGCCTCCTCCGCCTCTCTCCTTACCCTGTATCATCTCACTTCCTTGGGATGTGGTCTAAGGAGCCCCTTAAGATACCAGCCATAAGAGAGTCCCCATAGCAGCGTCTCCTGCTAAGAGATTTGACTAGAAACAGTGTGGGCAAGCTAAAATCTCCCTAGTAGCTATTTTTATTACCTCAAGTATTTTGTTCTCTTGTTTGATTTGCTCTAAGAATAAAATCTAATTATCATACTCTTAAAAAAAACCACCCACATATCTGAATTTTAGACCCATTTAAAATATCTGGAAAAATCTTAGTCTTGCAGGTTTGGACTCTTTATTATCTTTGATCACTGATTCCAGGGGAATCCTTCTGCTTTGCTATAGAACATGTAGCTATTTCTGAGTGCGTGTTAATTGCCATTTCTTATCTGATGAGACCATTGTAAATGCTTCTTTGTAAGAATGTAACATTTCTCAAGTGCATCACTGTTTTCTAGGCAAATACAAAATATCCCAATTTTTTAAATCTGAGAGATTTTTAACTCTGCCGTTCAGTGGGGGAGCTAATTACCCAAATGTCCTTTTCTATGGGTAAGGGTAAGTGAGATTTTATTAGCTTGTGATGAATAAAAGTTTGTTTAAAACAACAAACTTGGGAAAACTTAATTTTCAATTTTACATTCTAATCCTGTCAGTAGTAGAAGAAATGGAATTTATTAAGGAAAATGCTACAGCTATTTACATAATTTTCTGCAGCTGAAACAAGAGCAAAGTCTGGTGTTTCTTGCTACAGCCTGGTTTAACTTGGCTTTCCAACGCTCATTCACCAACCTAAGCCTTTTCCTTCCCAAATCTCTGTGGATCCCAAACAAAATATGCACTTAAGCCAATATAAAAATAGCACCGTCTTCCATTTTTCTCCAAGTCATTTTACAGTCACATGTGCTTGTTACTAAATCTGGGTGAGGCTCTCTTTTAGTAGCTATTTACACTAAAGACTTAGAAACGGTGGTCGAATCACTAAGTTTCCAATCACTGTCTTCAATGGGATCATATGACTTTTTATTTTATTTCTGTTCATTCAGAGAATGGGTAGGAAAGGGTCTCTTCCTTTTCTTCTTTTTCCCCTAAAAACCACAACTGCGCGGCCAATTCCCTTCTTAGTGTGCTCAATTCCCAGAGTAAATTCCATGGGTATTCACACGGGGTGAATTCAACTGAACTAGAAATGTTCTGTGCTGTTGAGGAAAAGCAGGCTTGCTTCTCAGCATTTCTAATTTTCATCCTGTGCTCATGGGACCCATCATCTCCCAAGCTTGAAACTAAAGTTTTTCCCATAGAGAAAATATGAAATATATACTTATTGCTAGTCAATGGGATTCAAAAATACAATCCCTATACATGATCACATTCTAAGAGCGGAGACAGGCAGGAAATCCTCGTGCAACACGATTGGTTCCAGATGTTTGAACTGGGCTCTCTGGGGGCTGAGAGTCATGGAGAACTTGCTCATCTGTTGTCTGCAGGAGGCCAAGAAAGAAGGAATGGAGGGTTTTTAGTTGGTGTGGTTTGTTACTTTAATTGAAAAGATGATTTTAAGATGCTAACTAAATTATTTAATTCCTATATCTATCAGTACTTGCAAAATTCCTTTCTCTAGCAGAAAAAACAAAAAACAAAAAACAAAAACAAAAACAGAACTTGTTGTGGCCTTTGGTTCTTTCTCGTAAATGCCTTCCTTCCAAGTCCTTCAAATTACTTAAAGGTTAGATACAATTTAGTCATGAGAGACCCCCAAATAGTAATATGTTACATAGAACAGATCAGATATTGCCTCCCATGAGCCGTAAAGTGAAAATTATCCTGACTGAAGCTGTAAACCCTGGTTTTTCCTTCAACGTTGCTACCTCTGTCAAAGTGATGAGTTGGCTTTATGCAAGGGCCCTCTGTTCCCGTTACCTGAAGGTATCTCCAGTTCTCATGGTCACATGTAAAAGGCTGGGCTGTTAGGAGTAGCTATGCTTAGCAAATCCAATTCTTCCCACTATCTGGAGACATGCAGATGCCTGATAGTTGCTCCTTCTATAGTACAGACTTATAAAGATGAGGCCGAAATTTCAGATTACTCTGTCTGATTAATTGGGAGGTAACCTTAGAGTAGAATTCGTGAACAAGTAAATTCATACCAGCAAGAAGTTGATGTTGGTTCCAACACTGAGGAGGCCGACACAGGAGGGTGCTAAGTTTAGGCCAGTCTGGGCAATAGTTACAATCTGACTCCATATTTTTTTCTGATCACCAAACTGGATCATATTATACAGTAGTTGGTGCCTAGGGTGAATGATTGAATAAACTAATGGGTCTAACATAGGTGCAGGAAATTTTAACAGCGGTATTATACCTTTACATTTACCATATATAAAAACTCCCCAGAAACTCATTCTGTTTTCTACCTTCAGTCAAAAAATAAATGTAATATCACAGACTATACTAACAGTTTATATAATTAGGGGACATTGTTAGGTGGCCATCAGCAAATGTAAATTATATGAGCATGCTTCAGGCTGGACTGGATAAATTGTGCTTCCTGGGGTGATGTATTCAATGTATTTTTATCTTAGAGCATGTTTGCCATCAATAGGCTCACTAAGTAGTTAGCCAATACTAAGTCGAGAGCACTTGTGCACTTTCTAAACATGATGAACTGTTTGAAAGGAACATCTCAAGCCTCCAGATTTCTGATGTTGAACCTCTCTGAGCATTTGTAGGTTCTTCAGAATTTTCATGGTAGATTATGTATGTTAACAATCAAAATCCGCTGGGCTGGTGTCCTAAGCGGACCTTGGGCGCAAGCTCTGCAGCCAGTCCCACAACACCCAGAGAAAGCTCCACTCCCAGGCACTCTGACACTCGCAGGATCAGAGATGAAGAGGACACAACATCTGTCCCAACACCAGGAGTAACTGGGGTACAAAAAGGAAACAAGAATGTGATTTAATTCTATTTACTTAAAATATGTTTTTAAATGTTAACAAATTCAGACAAATTGAAATCATGTAACTTTTCTCATAATAATGCAATAAAAGTTAAAAAAAGAAAAAATAAAAAACAATCAAAATCCATCTCAGAATCTCTGAATGATGAGAAATCCAGAGTGAGTCCACAAACTCTTACAGGTTTGAGATGTTAGCAACAAATAGGTCTTACTGTTTGTTTGCGAGTTTCTTTTTCTGAAATGTCCCCATAAGAGACAAAAATGAATAACACATTAAAAGGAAACAAAATGGACATCAGAATAATTCATTTGGAAGTATAGAGACTATTACAATAATTTTGTTGAAACACTTAAAATTATCAGAAGTCACCATTTTGGCAAACAATGGCACCTCCTGTGTGCAACTGAAGATAATGCTGGGTGATCTCTTAACTCCAGGACTCTGATTGATCTTTCTTGTATTGATTGGCTTCGGAAACACACTTCATGGCAGAGCTATGAGGTGCCAGCATCATCGAGGAGGCGGGTGATATTTTTGTTCCTGTACACATCCTGACATTACTGTGAGCGTTATTCCATGGATGAAGTGGGCTTCGCATACGTCGCAAAGAAGCCCTTCACTCCGTCTTTATCCTTGTAATAAAAGGATAGTACAGAAAGAATGGCCTGCAAGCAAAATGAATCAAAGACTTGGAAAAGGATCCCAGAAATCAAAACTCCATTTGCTTTGCACAGTATACTCATTAAACACATTTGGAAAAATTGCTCCTTACAATGAAGAAATACTCAAATTCAAATTTGTTGGAATGCTTTCCCCAAAAGATGGGAATAGTTGTGTTAAAAACTAAGCTCACAGTAAATGATGCATTGAGCAAGGAAAGCCACATGTACCTGATGTTTATAAGGTAAGGACGCCTCAGATATAATTTTCTTGATTCTAGGAGACAGTAGTAACAGAAAATAACCACTCCTAAGCTGTTTCTACTGAAGAATATCCTTAATCATCATCACTAAAATACTAGCAAAAAGTAAAAATGCTACTTATTGATAAATGGAAAAGTCTCGTAAATAGTTGCCTGTGAGTTCAGTAAATTTTGATACAGACCCCAAGTCACTTTTCTATTTGATAATTTTTTCTCTTTTTTCATATTTTTAAGTAACAGAAAAAAAATCAAAGTAATACCAGGCATATCAAAATAAAATGTATTTCTCTTAAGTGAAAGGGCTCCATCAGTTGTCGGTACAAAATCCACCCTGGAGTGCTGTAACTCACAAAATCTGTGTCACCCTGTATCTGGCTCTCCTATTCTGGTCATGTGACCTCATAGCCCAAGGTGTTGGAGTGAACATGGCTACCATCTCCCTCCTCCTTAGAAGGCATAACTTTCAGTACAAGTACACTTTCCAGAACCTTTCCGTACTTTGTAGTTTATTCTGACTCTAGAATGCTGAGGCCAGACCAGGTCACACGATCTCTACTTTTTTTTTCAATGACCATGTGGTTATCTGAATATCTGAGATTCTATTACACAGGAGGAATGGACTTAGGACAAATTGAATCACCCACAATCACCCACATACCTCAATAAAGTAGCCTGGGCTTTCCACTGATTGATTTTTACCTTCCCCTTTGCAAATAGCAGATGATTTTTAAGGTATATTAATAGTATTTGCATGCATCAGAGCATCTCACCAGGTAGTCCTAGTTGGCCTGGCATTGTGAAACATAAGGTCAAATCTTTTGCCCAGGAATAACTCCAAGTAGAGTGTTATGAGGAGAGTTAAGTGAATGTCATGCTCTCTGCCTCTGAAGCTGCCTACTCTATTTACTTAATCATTCTTCTATGTGTTATTTAGTAACATCTAATAAATTAAAGACAGCACGAAATTTAACTGTAATGTTGCTAATAATTTGTAAAAAAATTCCTCCCAAACCTTGTATTACAATTTCATTGTTAATTTTATTCTCAGACTGCTCTTCCAGAGGAACCAGGTTTCACTGCAAGTGCCTACATGGTAGCTTGCAACCTTCTGGAACTCTAGTTCCAAGGGATCTGAGGCATTCTTCTGGCCTCAGTGGTGCACAAACATACATGTAGACACAAGTTAAATACATTTTTGAACAAAAGAAAATTTTATTTTGGACAAAAAAATGAAATATTATCAATACAACCTTCAGTGAGAGAATCTAGAGAAGTCTTTTAAAATGTGTACAACACTGAAGTAACAGAAGTTTGGTTACATTTCACCACTGGCCAACTGAATATAGCACGGTATGATACTGTAGAATGTGTACGGGGGCAGTTCACAAGACCCTGCCCTACAGAAGGACGTCAGGCAATCAATGGCTATGGAAAGGCAAAGAATCAGGGTCTTGTGGGAACAAGGCCACTGGTGTGCTATCCCTGGTGGTCAGGACTAAACAGATGGGCATACAAATGACAGAGCAACACTGAATAGAGCAGATAAGGTAGTGTGCATGGATATGTGCACGCTTGTGCATGTATGTGTGTGTGCATGTGTGAGACTGTGTGTATGTGTGTGAGACTGTGTGTATGTGTGTGCATATGTATATGTATGTTTGTGTATGTATGTGTGTGTATGTGTGTGTGTAACAAAAGTAAAGAAGATACGGCACTATAGAGTTAGGGGAACACAGAAGAAGTTGGGACACAGTGAAAGATGGAAGTGGCAGAAATACAATACTCATGTGAAATTCTCAAAAATTAAATTAAATAAAAGCCTGTTATGTGCATGGTTAAACAACCATTATACTTTGAATACTTTCCTTTCATTGTGATTTCAGTACGTCTCAGCTATAGAGAACATAAAGAATTTAAAGAATAAAATAATTATCATTCACCAGTTTGTCACTCAGGAGAAATAAAAAATGTTAATATTTTATTATTTTAATACTCTGCATACATTATTACAGTGTGTAGTTTTTAATTGAGTTAACATTGCACATGCCGTTTTGCGAATCACCTACTCTTTGGCAAATTACCTTTTGTCAATTAACCTGAGAAACTGCCGTACTAACAGCACCAAGGCCCCTTGTAGAGCATGAATTTAATGATGGTGTGAAGTGTTATTAATGCTGTGTGTCCATGCCATCATTTAAACAGCCTCCTGTTGGAAAAGTCCTGTGCACGTGAATGCATTACACCAGCTGCCCATGTGCTGCCAGACTGGAAGCATCTTAATTTAAACAGTGTACACCAACCTCAATCCTCAGTTTCTTCTGGCTTGTGAAGAGGGAGTTCTCAGAAGGATCAGTGACCAAAGCAAAGCCCAACTCACAAGAAGGAGGACATCTAATAAAATATTAGGTTGACATTAGAATATCTCCATGCCTATAGATAATTTACTTACCTAGAACAGTGTAGGATCAATTGAAAGTGATGGTTTTGGTTCAAGAAACATTTATGCTGCACCCATAATTTGTAAGGCAATTATTAGTTTTCATGATAAGTCTCTTATATTGCCTAACAATCCAATTTTTAAAGTTTCACTAAAAGTTCTAGCTGCCATTATTGTCATGTTAACTGTTTAAGTGTTATTTAACATATCTAGTAAAGATTTTTGAAAAGACAAGTTTCCAGAAAAAAAAAAATGTAAAAGTGGTTCCAAATGCAACTAGTACTATGCAAACACTCCTTCACAAAGATTTCCCGGTAGTCAGATCTGTGTTTTGATCACTGGGATGAAACAAGTGTCACTTTTCTACATGCGGGGATGAGCAAAAGGGAAGTGCGCATGTCATTCTCAACACTCCTGGCAGTCATAATACTGGGTTGCTTAAATGCTATACAGTGCTTTTTTAAGTCTGTCTATTTGAAAAGTCGTGTCCAATAACGGCATTGGTGGTCATTCATTTGTTCTCTCCTTTTATTCCTTCAAGAGGAGGCCTTTTAAAAAATATCTGTGAGATTAAATTTTCAAACTAGGGCCATGCCTATATACCGGAGGTGGTCTCTACAAGTTGTATCTCCCCGTTTTTGGTTATTTCAGCCAAACTCATCGCCATTAGCTCCTGGGAGCCTCTCGATTCCCTGGAGTCTGGGACTTTCTAGTGGCTACCCCAGTTCCCCATCCTCCTCTGCTGCATGTTTCTATTCAACTTCCTGATCCTCTGTAATTCTCTTCTGTCCCTTCCAATACCTGTTCCTGCCCACCTTTTTCCCTCTGCCTCCTCTCGGGCACCCCGATTGAAGAGCTAAGAGAAGAACTGAAGAAGCTGAATGGGTTGCAACTCCAGAAGAACCAGATCAACTAACTGGACCACCCAGGCTCCCAGGGACTAAACCACCAACCAAAGAGTACACATGGAGGGAGCCAGGACTCCGATACATATGTAGCAGAGGATGGCCTTACCTGACATCAATGGGAGGGGAGGCCCTTGGTCCTGTGGAGGCTTGATGCCCCAGCATAGGGGGACGCTAGAGCAGTGAGGCAGGAGTGGGTGAGTGAGTGGAGGAGCACCGTCATAGCGGCAAAGGGGAAGGGATGAAGGAAGATGGGATGGAGGGTTTGTGAAGAGGTAACTTGGAAAGGAGATATCATTTGAAACGTAAACTAATAAAATTATTTTTATTAGATGTTTTCTTTATTTACAATACCTCCTTTCCAAGGTTCCCCTCCAAAAAAAAAAAGAAAAAATAATAAAAATCAAAAAATCAACAGCTAAAACAAACCCCTGTTCCCTCTCCCTCCTCCCTCCCCCTGCTCACCATCCCACCCCCTCCTGTTTACTGGCCCTGGCATTCCCCTACACTGGGGCATAGAACCTTCACAGGGCCAAGGGCCTCTCCTCCCATTGATGACCTACTTGACCATCCTCTGCTATACATATGCTGCTGGAGCAATGTGTCCCACCATGTGTACTCTTTGGTTGGTGGTTTAGTCCCTGGGAGCTCTGAGGGTACTAGTTAGTTCATATTGTTGTTCATCCTAAGGGGCTGCA
>JADRCD010225413.1:0-24051 GCA_019843815.1 Montemys delectorum | reverse complement strand
GTCACGTACTGTCAGAGCCTCTCAGGAGACAGCTATATCAGGCTCCTGTCAGCCAGCACTTGCTGCCATTCACAATAGTGTTTGGATTTGATGATTGAATATGGGAAAGATTCCCAGGTGGAGCAGTCTCTGAATTGTCCTTCCTTTAGTCTCTGCTCCATAGTTAGTCTCTACAACTCCTTCCACGGGTATTTTGTTCCCCCTTTCAAGAAGGAACGAAGTATCCACCCTTTGGTCTTCCTTCTTCTTGAGTTTCTTATGGTTTGTGCATTGTATTTTGTGAATTCTGATCTTCTGAGCTAATATCCACTTGTCAGAAAATGCATACCACGTGTGTTCTTTTGTGATTGGGTAACCTCACTCGGGATGATTATTAATAAAAATATAAAAGTCCGTGAACAGATCTCAAGAGGCTATATGTGCTCCCTTCTCTCTCCCCACCTTTTTCTCCTGGACTTCCAAATTTCTCCCACACTTAGAGGCTCTTACTGAGGTAAGCTCAGTTCCCCCCAGGCTTGGTTTGGAGGATCCCCAACTGAGCTTCTGAATTAACCACACTCTATGACTTAAAACTACAGAGCCAGACTTGTGAGATAGCTCAGGTTAGAAAGGAGCTCGAGATGCAAGCCTCAGTTCCTTCTCCAGAACCTACATGTAAGTGGATGAGTATTGACTTCACAAAATCATCCTATGACCTCACCCATACCCGGTTGTATGCTACTCATCATTGTCATCATCATCGTCATCATCATCATCATCGTAACATCATTTAAAAGACACTACAAATCCTTGGGTCCCTACCACAAACACTCAGTGACACATAACTGCAGTGGGGCATGCAGTCAGTTACTCTTACAAAGTACTCTAGAGGACCCCGTGTGATCCACGGACTGATACTTAGGAGCTCTAAACTGCCCCCAGTCAGAATCTCGCCAGTGACCCGGAGCTTCTTCTTGACCAGTCTCCTCTAATATTACCCTCAGCCCCTTTTTGTATGTTCCACTGAGACCGATTTATACTATATAGAGCAGTGTTAGATCCAATGCATAACATTGTCCTACTGCTTGGGCACTGCAATAATAAAATGCCACGAGCACAGTCAGGTGGCTGTGCTGTCTAAGGTCAGCAAGCAGGAGAGTCGCTGTTCACAGACGACTATCTCTACTAGGTCCTAAGAGGACAGAAGGAAAGGCACTCTCTCTCTGACTCCCCCACTGTAAGGACAGTAATCCCTTCAGCACTTGACAGCTCCCAAAGTCTCTCCCTCCATTATGGATTTGGAAGAGAGGCTTGAACCTGTAAATGTAAGTCACTGTATGCATACGTATGCATGACTGTGTGTTGTATGTGTGTATGACACATAGGAAGAGTGTCAAGAATGTTTTATGTCCCCTCTATGGTGCATATGTGTGTGTGTGTATATATTTAATGTGCTATTATATAATGTAATATATAATGTTAAATATGATCAGCATGTAAATGGGTAGGAATTTACAGATGTGTTCTTCTAATCCTCGTAGCAACTCTAGCACAGTATTCATTATCTCTCACATTTTGTAAATGATCACATTGAGTTTCTGTCTTCACAACCAAGAAAATGTAAGCTAATAATCTAATAATCAAAAAAGAACAGAAAAATGTGAACCCAATACAGTATGTTTGTAATTCCTTAAAAATACTTTAGCTTCTGTCCTCTGGGTAAGAAGAGAAACTGTAGATTGTTTTGAAGAGAAACTGTAGATTTTTTTGCCCTATCTCCCTTGGTACATAACTTCCTATAGACCCGTTTCAGTCCTCCCAGACTGAGTATCTGTTTTAGCACTCTATGTTACCAATGAATTATTTCTTGAACACTGGGCCCCTCTGTTAGTAATAAATGAACACATGATTCGGATTTGATGAAAGAAACTGCCCAGTGACCACTAGATAAATCTCAGGTCGAGGCCGGCACCATTGCAGGGGTGAGCAGGCAACTCCGCTCTAACATCACCCTTGCTCATCTGCTGGTGGCTTTCTAGAACACACTATCAAAAAGGACCCCACTGTGAAGTGGGTGCCCTGTGATGGTGTGAATGAGAAATGTGCCCCAGGGGCTCATGTATTTTAATACTTGGCACTGCTGGTGGTGCTGTTGGGAGAGGTTATGAAATCTGTAGAAGGTGGCGCCTTGATAAAGAAAATACAACACTGAAGGTGGGCTTTGAGGATTCATAGCCTCACTCCTCTTCCTGTTCTTGCTCTCTGCTTCCAGCTTACCGGTGAACATGTGGCCAGGGGCAAGCCAGCTTCTTGCTCCTGTCTGCGTGCCATGTCTCCACGTTACCTATCAGTGAACTCCAACTCTCTGGAACCATAAGCTAGGGGCAACCTTTCCTCACTAGGTTGCTTTGGTCATCATCTTTTATAACAGAAAAGCAGCTAAGATGAACTCTAGGGCCCAGTGCAGTTACAGGGCTGTAGCTGGGACTGGGGTGGGGCTCTTGGAGGTGCACGCACTCTGTGCCTGCCATCTTTCTCTTATGTAGTTTAAAACTCAATAATAAGCTTCGACTGAACCATAAATGATGTCAGAGCTATCCAGAGACATCTTTATATTAGGTCATTGATCTTTCCTTAGGGCATACCAGAGAAACGAGTTTCCTCAAATTAGAATTAATAAGTTGACTGATTTAGTCAACTTTCCTCACCTATTCAGTGCCATTCCAAAATGAAATCGACTTTAAAGTCTACAAACCAAAATGTCAGCTTTCCACCGACCTGAGACTCTTTTCATTGTTAAACTATTTGGGGGAAAGTAATATGTAAAAGGAAAAGTAAAGTAAAGCTATGGGAGAGTCACATGTTTAAAATGAACCGTTACACCTCGTGGGATTATAAATACCATAAAACTTACCAGGGGAAGCGTTTTGTCTCATTGTCATTGACAAAGTAGGATGACAGCTTATTGTCTTAGTAATATTTTAAATCCACTTAATTCTAGTTCTCGCTTCATTAAGGATAAACTAAGATTATGTTCTTTGGACTTAAATAAAAAGTCTACTCTAGTAATATTCCAATAAAATCCATGTCAACCTACTTTTAAAATTTAAATTCTTCTCTGCACAAATCCTGAGCAGAGGACAAAGGAAAAAAAAATGGTATTGCTCTAAAAAAAAAAACACTGTGACTTGGAGGGCCCAAATATGTGTGAAGTAGAATAACATCATAGGGATCACGTAAGAATGAAATTCCCTAAAAGTAAAGTCTAGCACCAAGAGGAGGTCATATGGTTTAAAATGTGTGTAACGTCAGAGGAGAAAGTGTTCATGTGGTCCTTCGTTGTTTTGTTTGTGTTTTCAGTGCTCATAGGACCTAGATTACCCATGGTCTTGTCAATAAGGAAAACTGCCAATGCCTAAAAATGTGTGATATTAACACTTGTTTTCCAAGCTCTGGGGTTCTAGGTGTGTCGTCCTGCCTAGGGCTCATCTAAAAATTCTTTCCCCCCTTCTCATTTTCTGGGGATACCTTTGGGTCAGAAATGTCTGTAGCACTGGTTACTTAATCTGGGGGCTTCCTATGTACATCAGTCTGCCACCAAACTTGGGATGATCCCCTTGCCTCTGTCTTCCGAGTTCTGAGATTCTCGATGTGTATCTTCATATCCAGCTAGCTAAGGAGTCTTAATAATCTACTACAGGAGAGTGAGTGGTCCCTGCTTAAACATCCCATTTAATAAACTAAAGGGGAACTGTACCATAAAAATTATTGTAAAATGTTTGGATATCATTTAAGGCATATTACTTGTGAAGAGCTAACTATGTAAATCTATTCTTAGCTCCGTTTTCTAGGAAAAGCAATTCCAGCAAAGAGAATTTTATTACATATCATGCCATAGCGCCTTATCCCCTTCTGCCATTACTATTCATAAAATACATAATCAGTTTTGTCTACCATACCATAGTTTCACTTCCACTGAGAAAGTCAATGGATTCTCTTGGTCCATCTTAATGCATCTTCCAATTGCTCACCAACTTCCCCTCCTTTTGGTCCATTCCCACTGCATCTCCTTAACTACAGCTACTCACATCTGATTTATTAGAAACTCAATGAAGTATTTTCATGCAGTTCTACAGTAGAATCAGTTTTTATGGATTGCTTCCAGGGATATGAGGTAATTGTCAAAGTCCTCAAGTGCAGCCATCAAAACACATCAGCACACAGGAAGTGGTGAGAGCGAAGGGCATGGGCAAGTGCTGAGATGTGCTCTCAAGTTCTGACAGGTGAAATTGCTTGGATAAATCACCATTGCACATCACTTAAGGGATAATGGACGCCTCCGTGTGTGTAACAATACAACATCACTCTTTGTCAGTCTTATGCCATAAAGTTTTTAATAGTGTAAGGCTGAGGATTTAAAAACTATTCTCTTTTATAGATATCCTGAAATGAGTTTTATTCTCATAAAATCATCTATACACAAATTTATAGAAGGTATATACCCACAGTCCATTTGCAATGTTTATACAGATGTCCATTTAACAAATGATACATAGAGAGCAATATATGATTCTATGATTTGAATAGATATAATGTACGTATATAATCTTTGTGTATAATTCTATGTGTGCTTTCTATGTATCTGTCTTATACATGGATCTATATGTTTTACAAATTTTCATTTTTATAAGTGTTATATATTAGCTCAACACACATTACCTTGTATGCTTTGTTTTGAAACTGCATACACTTATGATTCATAGTTAGCATCAAAATTAAAGTGCTTTATCTGAACAAATAAGGTTTGAAAGAGCACACCTTTTAGGTGACCTAAAAGTTCCTTCTCATATATTTATAGCTTTTCCAATTGGATCAATTTAATTATGGACTTTTCTGCGGAAGGAATGCTCCTATGAACTCCACATAATGTGCTACCTGTCGTGTTGTAATCATCAAAACCCAGAGGCAGGGAATAATTCCCTTGCTTTTATTTTAGACCTGTCTTTGCAGAAGGTTAATTCGAGGTAATAGGTAGATGTGACTGTGGCAAGATTTAATGATTAAAGGGCAAATGAATGTAAGATTCATGGCCTGGATGTTGATTCTCATCATAAGATCATGGTGAAGTTATTTTTTTTAAATTATTTTATTTATTTACATTCCAAATGTTGCCCCCTTTCAGAGTTCTTTACCCCATCCCTCTCTCCTTTGCCTCTGAGAGGGTACTCCCCTACCCATCCACGCTCCACCTCCCCCACCTCATCCTCAGATATCCCTCTTTCCTGGGGCCTTAAGCCTCTACAGGATTAGGCACACCCTCTCCCACTGAGGCCAGACAAGGCAGTCCTCTGCTACACATGTGCCAGGGTCCATGGACCAGCCCATGTATGTTCTTTGTTTGGTAGATTCGTCTCTGGGAGCTCTGAGGGGTCAGGGTTAGTTGAGTTGTTTGTCTTTCTGTGAGGTTGTCATCCCCTTCAGTTCCTTCAATCCTTCCCCTAACTCTTCCATAGGGGTCCATTACTTCAGTCCACTGGTTGTGCCTGCAAGTGTCTGCATCAGGATCAGGAATTAAGTCATCATTTAACTGGGCTTTTAATCATATTCACAAGTGTTTCTGAGAATATACTGTCTTTAGCTTGAATGTTGGCACTTCTGTTATCACTTCTAAATTTTAAAAGACAATGAACATAGGAATATATCATTTTAGAAAATTATTTTAAAATACATTGAATTCATAAGATTCTGTTTTTTAGAATAATTTATTATTCAACTTGCTTTCTTCTTTCCTTTCTGGAGTAATGTGTTCTAGCAAATCATGAAGAAGTGTGGAGCAATGGCCCCAGGGCCCAATCCTTTGGTTCTCTTGCTCTGGAGAACATCTGTCTGTTTGGAGTAATAACAAGAAATCACAATTTATAGAAATTCTTACTGTTCTCTAAAATGACTGATTTTTATCTTAATCAAGTATAAAAAGGAGTGTGTTTCATCTACCTACATTATAGAATAAAATTCAGCTTGTGCCTAAATAACTGTCCACTGCTTCCTGTGAACTGATGTATAAACTCATATTTAGCTACATATTCCTAAAATAATTATGTATCATATTTTAAAGTCTCATTTAGATGTTGGGGGATGAGTTTTATAAGTGGTAAATTTGGAGGGGAAATAGCCAACATTCTTAAAGAAAACATTGTATTTGGCACTTTAAAATTGTAAATAACTTCAAAGTAGATAATTGTTACCTTCCAGTTCTAAAATGGTATGTTTTTTCTTTGTTTTAATTCAGAAGCCATAGCAACTTATCATAGTAAAAACCAAATAATTTTAAAATTATTATTTTAAAATTATTATTTTAAAATTATTATCTTAAAATTTTAAAAGTATTATTTGAAGAACATTCACAAGAAAATGACCTTTTCAAGTTTATATGAGTGAATTATAATTTTCCTAGACCAATTCCAAAAATGACAGTTTAGTTTTCCCACTTAAAAACTAGAATGTTCTGCTTAGATGAATGCATGAACATGGCCGAGCCCCCAGGTGCCATTGTGAGATCGGCTGCTGCATGATAACCTCTTGCTCTTAAATATAATTGACCTTAAAAGTTACATTATCCCATAATTTTAATGCCAACTCATTAAATTGATCTTCCCAAATATATTACTAGTCCAATAGAATGTTGGACATTGTGAATTATTTGTTCATATAGAGGCCAATTTTGTTTCAGTCCTGATAAAGCAATTCCTGTTTCTTTTCCCTCAAATAGTTTAGAGTCAGTGCTAATTCTAGAAAGGAGGTATAGGCATTTTGCCTCATTCTTACATCTAGGGTGCCAGATAGCAGTAGGTTCCTTCCAGTTCTCCCACCAGGATGGCACTGGCAATCGGTAAAGGCCCCACTGAAGATGTTATCCCTGGGGGGAGGCTGAACTAATGGCGACTATCCCTGGAGTTTAAATTTAGGAAAGAAATAACTCTTCTGTGTGACTGTATTTTGTTTTCTTAGTTAGAACTTTATGTCAGCTTATACTGCAGGTCTATTACCCAGTCCACATGATGCCTTTATTCATTCATTTAACCATGCTTCAAAGGTGTAGTGGGATGTCAGTTTCTATACTACATAGAATAAGCCTATGAAAACATATGTCATATATATGACAGACATAGCCTGTGCTCCCCCAAAGCCAACGCATAGCGTCTTTGGAATATAGTTCTACTCTTTTCACTCACATGGTCATAGAGGAAACATCTACCATGTACCTGTTCTAGAGTTATTCCAACTGATTGAGAAACACATTTGGTATACTTAATGATAGGGACCTATTCTTAGCAACACTCCAAAACATTACGTCATTTTGTCTTCGTGTAAATGTTATAAAATACCCTTATGCAATGCTAGATGTTTGCACTTAGGATTTATGTCATGACGTATTACTCTGAGGCTACTAACATACAGCACTTAACTAAATTTAATATTGCAGGCAATTGGAACAGAGTGGAAAATATTTGCATAGCGAAACATAAGGATCCAGTAAAAATGAGTCGGAGCATTCTTCAGCACCATATTAGTTTCTTTTGGTTGCTGTGGTCATCGTATTGTCCATCATCATGGGAAAAACATGTGATTCATCTCAGTGCATGATGCAGGAGCCCATAGCAGAAGCTATTTCATATCATGACAACCAAGGAGGCAGAGAGAAACAAGAACAAGGCATTCATTTATATCAGCTCTAGCAACCAGCTGTCGCTAGCTAAACCCACAGCCTTGTCACCTACCACCATTACCTGAAGATAAGCATGCAAATTTGGTCCCGAAAAGGATCTTTCCTATTCAGGCCATGACACTCTCTGTTATGACCTCATGGGATCTTATAGCAACTGAAATGCTATGTGATGTGTTATTAGAATTTAATTAGTAATCCTATGTATCATTTTTAAGTTTTTGCTCTATTTTTCAAATTCCCTTTCATGTCTTCTGCTGAGTGTTTATGTCTGTCACCTTGCATTGTCTATCAAATGCAGTCACCTCGGGTCATCTGATCCTTCCACACATTAAGCATGACTGACTTGGTGTTTGTCATGGAATTTTTCTCTGTAACCCTGATTCAAGTGTGGGCCTAGGGAACAGAGCTTCAGAAACTTGCTAAAACATATTTGCAGTTCCATGCACAAACAAATACTATAAAAGCAACCACAATGTCTTATGAAAAATAGTTTTCTCTAACTTAGTTATTTTATTTATTTTTTTATTTTAAAATACCCCAGAATATTATCTAAGAAAGTGTAATTTTATAAAAAGTATTTTAATGATAGTTCTCAGAAATAGAGCATGAATGTTTTCCTTGAGATTCATAGTCCAACCCGAGACAGGCAGTCTTAACTGTAGCTTAACCACTTGAAGAACTTGCGCAAGTCTGTGTTGTAATCATTCATAGAAAAGATGAAGGTAAAAGAAAATAGTTACAAATGTACTTCTCCATGTTGATGTTCTTAAGAAATACTGGTTTCTGAAAATAATTAAAGATTGTGTTGATTTCTTGAAGTTCCACGAAAGTGGTGTTAACCAATATAATGGATTTATTATTTCCTGGAATTAGTCCTAATTGAATTTTGGCATCTTTCTCCCATCACTTCAAAGGCTCAGTATACAACTGAATGACTTTCCTTTGTATTTTAATTCTGATTTGTTCTTTGGCAATCTCATGCATCCATACAATGAAACTCAACCCAATATACTGCATATATCCCTGTCCAGACCCTATGTATCCCCTCCATCACTTCTTCCCCTCTCAGGTTTTCTTTTTTCCTGTATCTGTGATAATCCACTAAGTCCAATTACTGATGTGAATATGTGCATGGGCATGGAACCGTGCAACAGAGCATGGGAAACCCATCTGTGGCTACACACTGAAAGACAAACGGCTTTGCTTCCCTCGATAGCTATTGCCTGGCAGTAGACTCTTAGTAAAGGGTGGAAGCTAGAGAGTGAATGGCTCCTTGGCCAATTCTCATCTTCTCAAGGCTTGATCTTGTGCACATTTTATGCAGGTAACCCCAGATCCTTTGAGTGCATGAACGGGAGAGACAGGCCATATCAGGAGTTATTTGTCAGCACCCCTGGGCATCCGCTGGCTTGCATAGTTTCCATCTCCCCTCTTTTGATGCTCCACAAGTCTTAGTGGAGGAAGGGGAATGATAGAGATGCCTCAGATTTAGAGAATTTACCTTTAAACATGGCCATACTTGACATTTTAATGGTGTTTGTATAAGAATAACACTAGGTTTTTCAAGGACCATATTTTAAAAAACAGTAAGTTTTAATGTGTATGAAGAAAACCGCTTTCCGTATATAATGTCCATGGGATTATCAGATTTTGTTTCCATAATTTTTTCAAACAAGCTAGTGACCTTTATTTCCAGGGAAGTATGGCAGCATCCATCATTAAGGTGTGGGACCTTCGAGACAGGACTCCGGAGACTCTCCTCAATGCTCAATACTTTCTTGTTTCCACCCATGAATACTCTTCTTAAACATTTGAGAGTTGAGAAAAACAAGTTATTCTTATGACTAAAGGCCACTCTAACTCACTGTAGGAATCCAATGTTACAATCAAAGTCATACTAGAGAATTTTGTGCACTTCACAAGGACCGATCACAATGAACAATTATAATAAATGAACACTCGGCTCCTGGGAGCTATTTGGAAGAATGCCTTTAGTCTTGGCATTTCATTTGTCTTTCTGTAATATGTATTTAAGTGGAATTTCATTAGTTTTTCATTTGCTACAAAAATAGTCACTTATATAGATTTTGATTTGTAAGATTCCTAAGTCAGAAAAGAGAAACTGATTTCTGACCCTTAGTTTGGCTACACTCAGAGGAAATCGTCTTTGTTACTGAGTCAAGTTCCCTCAGGAGTGAAGCTAAGGGACTAGTTAGTGCTGATCAAAGACACCTAAATTTGACAGGCTAAGGTCTGTTGAGCTCCCTGACAGTAGGTGTTCTGGGTCTGTACAGTATTTTAACGTCTGCTTCTCCATGTTTCCTCTTTTAAAATATTTCCTTTTAGCAACAGCTTTTTAACATGGGTTCGATGAATGAATGGGAAAATGAGCAAATTTTGTTGTTGTTGCTCTTGGCTCTAAAATGTAATAGGGACATCATTTTAAGCCAAATTCTTTCAAAAACGGGCAATAATTACTTAGTACTCCCTTAGAGACATTTCATCTGTTGAATTAATTGTGTTCTCTCTGCTTAGATTATTAAAATAAATTGGGCTTCCTTTCAAGTATCTTACACCACTAGCTATTCTAGACAACCAGTCTCAACTCATACACCACTGGCTAACTAGCTATTCTAGACAACCAGTCTCAACTCATACACCACTGGCTAACTAGCTATTCTAGACAGCCTAACTCAAAAGCATGATGTTGTAGAAGAAAAAAGTTGAGAATGCTATATTTTTTATCCCCAGAACCTTGAGAATCTGGTACAAGATCTGTGACAGATATTCCTCTCTCCTCTCCAAATGCAAAGTAATCTTTCTGTCTCTTCTCAGACACTTTTGTGTTTCAGTCAACATGTTCTATTGCACAAATATGGATGCATGCCTCAAACTTAAGGAACCTTGGGAAAAGCAGGTTGCTGTGGTATGTCATTGCCTAGTTCATTCAGAGAGGCTAGAATAGGAAAGAAAGAGGTCAAACTTTGAGTTGCCTTATTTCTGACTTGCCTCACATTGGATCACTATTAAGTAACTGTTCCTGATAAGCAAATAGTTCTGAATGGATCAAGAAAGCGTCCAGCCTTATGGACTTGGGAAATTAAACATGGAGGAAGTCAGAAATTAGAGCCATAAAATTGACAGCTGCAATTCTTTCCGAAGCCATGTTCAACTTTAATATGTCTCCAAGCTGTGCTAATTTCAAGTGCCACCATGTGACTAGCCCTACTCGATGTCTACAAAGGCTGAATGGTGAAAGTCCCCAAGATGAGAATTTGCTGATGTTTGCTATGAAATGTGTTAGCATCCTTAATGATTCGGCATGGATTTGCAGTGGCATGTCACTTTACAATGACTCTGTGGTGCACACATAACAGATGTAAATGACCTCATCATGCCTGTCAACAAAACAAAGAGAACTCAGCTACAGACGAGCTTTGAATGGTTGGTTTTTACATAATTTATGTAATTACAAATCTACATAATTAATTTTTATTAATGTTCATAGTGAACCCCTTGCTTACCAAATTCCTCTAGATTCAATATTGGCTTAGAAGCCTCAACCATTAATCCAGCAAAAGTAGAAATAGTTCTTGAAAAAGTGCTAAGGAAAAGTTCATGATCATCTGTCCTTACATTCTGCATTCGCCTCTGCTCTCATAGCCCAGCTATTCTGGAAGGCTCTAAAATATGGTAATCAACACAGTGAGGTGGTTAAACAAATCTTACTAACATAATAAGTATTCCCATAAATTTGTGATTTGGGGGAAGAACATTGAAGTTCTGCTCTTTCATTGATTTTTGAGAATAAAGACACTGCTGTTAACGTATCTCTTGAACTCGTTCTCCTATTTTGCTGAACCTCCTCATCATAAACACCCCTGGTGTGTGATCTTCCACTCTGTTTCCACTCTGTTCCATGAGTATTGGTGTGTACTCTTCCACTCTGTTCCATGAGTATTGGTGTATGCTGTTCCACTCTGTTCCATGAGTATTGGTGTGTTCTGTTCTACTCTGTTCCATGAGTATTGGTGTGCACTCTTCCACTCTGTTCCATGAGTATTGGTGTGTACTCTTCCACTCTGTTCCATGAGTATTGGTGTGTGCTGTTCCACTCTGTTCCATGAGTATTTAGACAGCATATATGAATCAGAACAGATGTGGGGTTTGGGGTTTTGTTTTGTTTGTTTTCTGGGTTTTTATTTTGTTTTGTTTTTGGTTGCTTTGTTTGTTCTTTGTTTTTGTTTTTTGTTGTTTGCTTGTTTTGTTTTGTTTGTTCTTTTCTTTTTTGTTGTTGTTGGTTCTTTTGTCTTGTTTCTTGTTTTGTTTTCTTTTGTTGTTCTTTGAAGGCATATTTCACTGAACAGAGTAACTTCTGGATTCATCTAAGTGGTAACAAATGGCAGGCTTTCACTTCTAGTGAAGGCTAGGTAGTATTTTGCTCTACCACATCATGTTCACCCATCCTTTCACTAGTGGACACTGGGTTTATTCCATATGCTGGCAATCAGCAATAAGAGTGAATGGGTACACACCATCAGCATTAACAGTGAACGTGGGTACACACAGTCAGTAGTAATGGTGAACATGTTTGCTCTGTATTTTGAACACTTTCATTCTTCTGATAAATGAATCATGTTATAGATTTTCCTATATGTACCTGAGTATATTTTCTGAGATCTGGGAGAGTGACCAAACTTAAATGCTTCTGGATGATCAATTTCCATTTTAAATGTCAAAGTGATATAATTTAATTTTCTTTCAAGGCACTAATAGCTTGATTTTTCTGCATTTGAAACAATGCGTTCAAAACTGTAATTTATACTTGGTTTACAAAACTGAAACTTTGTGTAAATAAGCAAGGATGAGTCGGGTCTGTGGATGTCTGCGTAGACATCCTTGAGACAAGCACATACCATGACCATCTCTCTACATAAAGCTGTGGCCTTGCGTAACACTCCTATCAGGAGCTTTCTAAATACTCATCTCTATTTGAGCATCTTCCATAGGTCCTGTATATAGCAATGAAGTGTGTCTCTATGAATATTACTCTTATTTGGACAATTAAGTCTGGAGGCTGAGAAATGACAGTATAATAAAGAAAATGTGCCCATGATGAATATCAGTATATATCTACTATAGAGGATTGGTATGAATTGTAAAAGGTATATAAATTCAGTTATAATTATAATAAAGATAAGCACTTTGAATTTACATAGCACTTTGGAGCAAAATGAATTCCAAAGCAGTTTTCAAATGGTTTTAAGATGGATCAATTGGCTGAGTCCCAGGGAGTGTCTTGTGGGGTGGGACTCTGCAGCTGTTCACATCACATCTCGTCTCCTGAGATACTGCCAGGGGGATTTGTCACTTGCACAGAGAGAGTTGGGGGGAAGGAATCTGTTGCAAACTAGCACAGATCAGCTAAGATTCCTACTTTACTTCAAGCACAGGGGCATTCCTCTCCCTTGGGTAAATACTGCCATAACTGAAAACGCCCCTGCTGATAGCGTGTGCAGGATGATAGTAGACATCCAAGGAGGAAATAGCTGTGCTGAAGTAGGCTTAGCCAGAACATGACCGATAGCTGCTGCCCAGAGAGAATGGAAACAGGACTCAAGTAGATGAGTAGATTCACAGATATGTGGTATATACGTGAAGGAAGGAAGAGATGTGCTTATTAAAGTCTAAAGCTTTGTAGGTCAAACTAAATACAGAGTAACAAAGACAAAAAATATTTCTATGCACTTAAACAGGGATGGAAGGGTTCACTCAAGAATGTTGTAAAGAAAAACAGTTGCAGTGGGGGAGAAAAGTTGAGTTCATTTCCTATGCAGCAAAAGATGGGAGAGCACTTTAAGCAGCAAGTGAGCTATTGGAAAAGTCTGGGAGAGGCCAGAGGGAGGCTGGTCAATGTGATTAAGCCATCTGTGATTGCTAATTGAAGTTAAGCTCATTGATGTTAGTCTCTTACGCTCCCACAGAGACTGAGAAATGGGAGCCTACCTCTGGTGTTGATTACTTTTCAAAGGGGAGGCTCTCAGATTATTGGAAAAAAAAGACATTCCTAAGTTATAAGAATGGGGTGCATGATAATTTAGGGGTGGAGAGCTTGCTTAACTTTTGTAGAACCCTGAGTATAATATGAAACACTGCAAAAATAAAATAAAAATACAGAAAACTAAGTGGCAGGTCCAATGCTTGAGCAAAACAAAAAAAAAAATTAAGGAAAATCAAACAAAATCAATGTGAACAATGAAGCAAAATTCTAACATTCACAGACAAGCTTTACATTTGAAAAGCTATATATTAATAATCTGTTTAGTTGCTACTACAAAATACTCGACAAACAAGACTTAGGAGGAAGAGTTGCTGTGTGGCTTCAATTTCAAGGGATCTGGTCCTTCCTGAAAGAGAAGAGACTGAGGCAGGAGCAGAGCGTGGGGTGCTATGGGGGCAGGAGCAGAGCGTAAGGTGCTACGGGGGCAGAAGCAGAGCATGGGGTGCTGCTCGCAGTGTGTCCACTCAGGAGACAGAGCAATGAAGGCTTGTGCTTAGTTTGGAGCGTGGGGTGCTGCTCGCAGTGTGTCCACTCAGAAAACAGAGCAATGAAGGCTTGTGCTTAGTTTGGCTTCTTCTCTGTCATTAGTTCAGCCCTTGGAATGGTTCTACCCATATGCAGGGTTGGTCTTCCAACCTCAACCTATTCCGGATAACCTCCCTCACACGCAGAAATGCTCAGAGATTCATTCCCATGTGATTCCACTATCCCAGCTCCCATCCAGCCAGGAACCATGATGAATCATCGCAGGTTGCGTTGGGGTGATTTGTTTTATGATAATAAATCACCCTGGGCTGGGACACTGAAAAGACATGAATCTGGTTGTGGACACTCCAAGCAACCTGTGGACAGTGTGTGACAGAGAGCTGCAGGAAGTGTGATGGGTAAAACACATGTGAAAGACACAGACCAAGAGGAGATGGCAGCCTTGACTACCTCGCCCCTACTCTCACGGCAACCACTCCTTTCCAGAGTGCCACTTAGTCATCCCACTCAAAGGCCCCAGTATCTCACTACCATCACATTGGATAATTAAACATCACCATGAATTTCAGTCTGGACAAACCACATTCAAACCTCAGCACAGGCAGAGGAAAATGTTATAGTTTTAGTTTTCTAAAGTAAACACACTAAGAAATTAAAAGCTGGTGAAATTTAATCAAGCAGAAGGGAACATCAAGATCATCTTGACCAGTATCCCCCTGCCCATAAGTGTGGGAAGCTCAGTCCAGAAGTGGACACAGAAGGAAAACCAAGTACCTTAAAAATGATAATAAGATGCATCTTATTATAGTCCATTGCTTATGCCTCTAGGGGAAAGAACACAGCAAGTATATGCATTGGCCAAAGTGATTACTAAGATTATCTCAATATTGACCTATATTTATCTTAATTCTAGTTGTTAATCTATCTTTTCTTTACTAGAACATTGTGTTATCGCAAATGAATTATCAATATATCAAAAAGACACACATAGAATAATATTATACAAACAAAGACAGTTGTAGCATAAAATAATGTATAAGAAACCTGTCTCTAGGGGCTGGAGAGATGGCTCAGTGGTTAAGAGCACGGACTGCTCTTCTGAAGGTCCTGAGTTCAAATCCCAGCAACCACATGGTGGCTCACAACCACCCGTAATGAGATCTGATGCCCTCTTCTGGAGTATCTGAAGACAGTTACAATGTACTTAACATGTACTAAATAAATAAATCTTTAAAAAAGAAAGAAAGAAAGAAAGAAAGAAACCTGGCTCTGAAGACATAGCTTAGTTTGCAGAGTGCTTGCCTATATGTGATGTCCACTGTCTGAGTCGCAGCACTAAGCATACTGACTGTGGTGGTGCAGGACTCTGGAAGCAGAAAGCACAAGTTCAAGATCAGCCTCAGCTGCATAAGGAGTTAGGATAGCCTGAAATACATCAGAGCGTATCTCAACACCAACAGCATGCTGAATGCTATGACTCTTCTGATCTGTTCTGACTCCACCCATGTCCAAAATCTGTCCACGAAGGGGACAACCTTCAGTGTCATGAAAACATAGCCCATCTTAAATTTTTAGCAGCAGACATTTGTCCTTAGGGAGATACCTGGATAGGGCCTATAGATTTCAAATATTCTTTGTAGTGTTTGATCCTAAGTTATATCAATTGAAGCTGAAAATATCCTACTGAGGCCTGAAAGGGGGGGCAGTCAATTATTAAGTACTTCAATTTATCTTAAACGGCTTTGCAAAGTACTAATGAAAGAATACTTGCAATGGGCATGTGTCAGGATCCTGTATTGTTTTCAGTTGAGATGGTTAATGAAACCAATTGCAAGACAGTCATCTGAAAGGTGACAAAAATTGACAAAAATGAACAGTTCCTTCCCAGCTGTGAATTAGAAGTATCTAAAGCCACAGGTACCAAAACCACATTTTCCTTCTTCAGTGTTAGCAAATGTGGTCAATAACAGCGAGCCCCAGCTAGGAGAGCAGCATGTGTGCTCTCTCCAATGTTGGCAACTCCAGTCAATAAAGTATAATTGGAGGCTGCCAAGAAGGAAGTGTGTCAGAGGTGTATTTAAGCAGAAACTAGGCAGCTGAAGTGTTTGTGTGGAGTTGAAGAACTTTAAAAGTTTGAGCACTGTAAATCTACTCCGTAAGTAGAGATGTCTGAGACATGATAACTTGCATCAATAGAGCTATCGGAGTGGAGAGGAAGAGTCAATATCAGAAAGAGAAGCTTCACACTTGGTAATTAGAGGGAAGGTTGAACTACAGGGACTTTGTCTCTAGGATAAGAAAAGCAACCAGACCCAATGACTGCTTCAGTCACCCTCCTTTGGAGGTATACACGTGAAACTGAGTCATACCTTCATGAAATCAATAAACGGGAACTCTGTGTCTTTGTGGGATGCATAGCCACATAGTGGATAGCTTAGCATTTAATTCTCACCTTCTAGACACTCAAGGAGACGTCATATTATATTACAAGTAGAATAGAAGTAAGATATATAGTCTACCCAATGATATGAATGGACAGAATGTGTTGTAAGTTTTCTAATGATGACAGATATTGTTGTAACTGTAATTAGCCCGTGTGATAACCACAAGTCTATCATCTTCAGAGAAAGCACAGTGAGTCTTTCTCTGGCAGTCTTATTTTGGGAGGGCCAGAATCTTGTCTAGTTACCATTGTGCCCTGCCCTAAGAACCCAGGTTTATCTTTCTAGTCTGCATTGCACTCAGATGAACATATTTCATAGTTAATAGTTCAAAACCAAGAACACAGACTGAAGAATCACCTGGTTTATTAAGGAGAAGAAATAAGTCTGAGGATAATTACTCTCTATGGATCTTAATATGGCATTAGCAAAGGTGCACTCTAGGTTGGCACTTCCCCGGACTTGTGTCGCTTCCTCGCCATCTTGTTTTGCCTTCTGTAATTAAATGCTGTGTTGAAGAACTTTTTTTTTTCTTATAGAAAATATGGATTTGACATATGTTAGTATGGAGAATGGAAAAAAGAAATCTATGTGCATGATTTTCTTTTATTTGCATCCTATTCTTGGGCAATTATAATGACAGTCACATGAAGGGTTAGATGTAACATCAATGACTGGGTGACTGAGTCACTTGACAGGTCTGCCTGAAGTGATGAACCTACCAGTTATCACATTGTTGCAACTTTCCTGCCTTGTCTTCATGTCTGAAGATGAAATGCAATTTAGAGAGGTTCGGAAATAACTTTGAGATCCTGAGAAGATGAAGTTGATTTTTATTAAGACTTTCCAATACACAGATGTTCTTCACCTCAGTGGCAGATCACTGCTTTGCAGAGCTATGTTTCCATTTGCTTGTATGTTAGTATGCGTAGTATGTCATCATTGACACAGTATGTTATAAAGACTATTTCAGGCTCCCATTAGTGATCCTTGCAGAACATTTTGCAATGCCCTAGAAAAAGTCTGGATCTCGTTGAAATCTATATTCCCCTTGCCTCCTAGAATTCTTAGTCAGACTAATCACTTATTCAAATCTTTAAAAACCCTCTTCTCTAAAAAGTACAATACTAGCCTGGTGAGGTGACTCTGTGCACAAAGCGCTTGTCCTGTGAACATAAGAACCTCACCTAGGATCCCAAGTTCCCTTGTGAAAGCAGCACATGGTTCCACAGATCTGTAATTCAGGCACTGGGTGGAGGGAAGTTGAGGACAAGCAGATCCCTAGGATTTGCTGGTCACTTTAAGCAAATCGGAGAATGCCTGCCTTAAAATAATAGCAACAGCAATAAGAACATGGAGAGTTGCAATGGAAGAGTCCTTCCATATAATTCTTGTTTTATGTTTTCAGATACACAGAGTGCATTACCAGAACACACACGCACGCGCACGCGCGCGCGCGCGCACACACACACACACACACACACACACACACACACAATTTATATCCTCAATACAAAAAGAAATTTAAAAAAGAACAAAAAGATACAGTGATAAAGCACTCTGTGTTTAGCGAGGCTGAAACTGCAGAAATAAGGCATTGTCTAATGAGAAAATATCAGGGCAGGCGATACAAACGAGTCCCATAGCTCACAACGTGATCCCCTCATCGCAAAGTTCCTCACCTCTGTGCTTTCTTTGATCTATCTGGATTCTCAAGAGCTTCTCAGAATACTCAGTTACAAACACAAAACTTTAAAGATTAAACTGGCTTATTATCTTATTCCCCATCCCATCTACTTGGCTTATCTGTCTCTTCTGAAGTCATTTTCTCAGGAAAACTGTATACCCTCGAACAACAAGTCATATCCAGGGGCTTGATTTATTTCTAAGTGTTTAAATTAGATCAGTTATTTTTCCCTATAATCTTCAATACTCCCTGCTTTAAAAATCAGGCTCTCGTGCAAGTACTTCAATTTAGAAATGCAAATGATATTGCGACTCCCCTTTCCTGAGGGTACAAAAATGCTAACCACCCACTTGTTTATTGGCTCTAGTTAATAGCTACAGTAAGTGAGTGTGACAGATAGCAACACATTTCTCTGTTTTAACATTTCTTACACAGACAAAGCAGGCATGTTAAGCAAGAATCCCTGTTGGCTGATCTGTATCACACCCACATTCTTCAAAAGCAGAAAAAGGGTTTGGGGGAGGCACATTTTCCTGGGTGTATTCTGAAGGCATTCTAATGGTGCTGAAATTGGAATGTAACAAGGCATCCTATCTGTCTTTACTGTCGTCCTTGCATAGCTTAACTTTGGCCGAGATATCTGGCCTTTCTCACTTCAGCGCTCAGATGTGAGATGGGCAGTCCAATGAGTGGTCAAAGTTGTAAACGACATCTTATATATTTTTCTATTTCTGAAACAGTGTTGCAGTGTTCAGGTGCTTGATTCTGTTTCACCTTCCACATAAGGAGAAGGATTCCCACATCTCAGATACATTCACATACAACAGCCCAGAAGTGGTCAGAGACTCTAACCTTTCTGATGTTACATGAGATAATGAGAAGTCCCTTCAAGCTACAGCTCAGAACAGAACTAGAGGTATATAGATCCAGCATCAAATCTCCTTACACTCTTTGTTTTATCTCCCCTAAAGTAATTTTGAAAATCTATTTGTATTAATGATTCTTGTGATGTGGTTATCCAAAATGTCCTTTTCCTGAACTGAAATAGTTGCAAAGGATGTTTTTCATGCTACGTTATAAACATTGACACTTCAAACAAAATAATTTACCGCTCCCTCATACACGTCTAATGAAGTAAAAGTCTAAGTTTCTAGAAATGTGTGATCTCTTTTTCAACCACTTAAATAGTTATAAACTAATCCCTACCAATGTTTAATGACATATGTATAGAAAACAATAACTTTTGAAATGTTTGTGTGACTGTAATAAGCCCCAGCTCCTCTGGTTTTGAGTTGTGTTATTTCTACAATTACAATGGATACGAAGTGGTTCTAAACCATTCTAACGTATGCTTTTATAATTAAAATTTCAAAGTACATCATGTTGCAAACCCTTCTCTTAAGACAATAATCAGATCTGAATTGTTCTTAACACCTCGCCTCAGTTTCTAGTCTTTGAGTATTCATATTTTGATATTTTGTCATAATTCATCCTATTGCATTTACCAGGGTGGGAAGAAGGTCTGTTTGTGACTTGTGATAAGCTGACAAAAACAACAACAAACAAAGCCATATGATGTTATCAGTAGGTTCAGTCTTGGATCTATTTTAGGAAAGAATTCATTTAGAGATTGAAGATGTCGGAGTGGAGTCAGGTAAAACTGTCTCTGTTTCTTCTCCCCAGGTAGGCTTCACAGTACAACATAATCCTGCAGGCAGATCAGGGACCACATCTGTGTTTCTAGAAGCTGGGTGGTGGCCAAAGAATGGAGCTAGGAACTTCGGAAGTTCCCACCGGAGGAACATCATGTGTGTCTAAAGATAGGTGATGGAGAAGAAACTACTGCTTCTCTAGCATCAATCTGTGTGAGCAACCATAACATAGCTACTGTTAATAAGAACAGTGTATGAGCTTGGCTAACATTGTTATTAGAATTGCTATAATAGTCTTAGATAATTTCATTTAAAAGCTCTACTAGTTATAGTGCTGTTGGCTTATTTTCCCTTAACGCATACTAAGCACATAGGATTTACCTCATTTAAAATATATGTTCACAGCCTAAAACAAACAAACTAAAATTGCAAATCAACATTCTATGCTTATTATGAGAGAAATTATATTTTCTGTTATCCAGATATATTAATATGATTTTCTTAGTAAAACATGGGAGAGAAAAAGTTTCAAATCTGCATGCTAAGGAAAATTTAGAAAAATTAGGAATCCTTAAACCTCATGGGGAAAGGACTTGAGAAGATTTAATTATTCTTCCCAGTGCAGTAAGTACATGTAACATTCTACTTTAGAATAAGATTAGCATCAGATGGCCAAAGGTAAAGAAAACACTGACTGAAAGATATTACAAAACCAACTTCTTACATGTATGTAAGTATATTTTAGTGACTATGAAAAAGATTTCTGAAAAGACTATTTTCACTGACTCTCTTCACTCATCCATATTTCAGAAAGTTAATCCATTTTCCTAAAAGGCATATCTTAAAATGTGTACCTTGTGTGCCTATCAAAAGCTTGTGTATACATGAGTGAAAGATGAACTCTTAGATATGAACATATTCCAGTAGTATATGCAGCAGTAAGCTAATAAACGGTGCTGACAGCTTCCTTCTAGCGTGTAAACTATGTAGCATTTGCGGTTGAGCACAACAAATTCTGTTAATAGTGGTCCATTTTAGTTCCAGCAGGACCTAGAATAAGGGGAAAAGTATCTTTGCACGTCAGTGAAATCATGCTCTGCATTTTCATTTAAGCTTTGAGCTGAGACTTAATCAGCAGTTGTATATAATTCCTTTTTTAAGTATAAGAATTAATAGTGATAGTCTTTCTAAAGCCATCACTCTGAATTGAAATCACAACTCTAATAGAATTTTTCATAGGAGAAGGGTATCATGGGGGATGTATTCTTAATGGGGGTTAGTAGCTACATTGAACTGGTTAATAGAACCAGATCCTTAACACCTCCACTTCTTCCAAAGTTTTCCAAAAGACTTAAGAGCCAGCTCCTTAACCCATTACATGGTATTTATTTGGTGGCCATCACTGTGCATACGCGTACTTTGCTCCTTTGGAATGTCTGCATTTTTAGATAAAGACAAGCATGTCAGAGCCATGGGGTCCTCGGAGCTTCCCTAGAGCGGGAGGTTAAAGACCATGAGAGAGTTGGGAACGTCAACCAAAGCTGGTCCCTTTACATTTCATCCTAAGAAATTAGCATAAATTAATACCGATTTTTTTTCTGTTTCACATGTACTATAACTTTTAAATGAAATCACTTTCATATGTTACTGCAAGCCCGTCCCCAGAGCCTGGAGAACTATTCAAATGGCAGTGCATTATTTGGAGGAAAGCAGAATAAAATCCAATGCATTACTTTTGCAGCATCCCTCTACAAACTCTCCCTGTGATTCCTTTCATGGGATGGTGATGTTTCTAGTATATTCCCCCTTCTGTCACCCAGAAGTCTTGAGAACATTGAAAATCCTAAAAAGTGACATGTGTTCAGAAACAACCCAGAAGCTTTCTAGCCTGCTGTCCTTAGATGCATATTTAAAATAACAGACACTTAATGTTTGGCTGTGGGTCTCTCCATCTGTTTCCTTCAGTTGCTTGATGTAGCTAGCCTCTCTGATGATGGTTATACCAGGCTCCGGTCTGCAAGAATAACAGAGTATCACTGATAGTGTCAGGGGTGAGCTGCCTCTCATGGAATGGATCTCAAGCTGGACCATTCATTTGTTGGCCACTGCCTACATTTCTGTTCCATCTTTACCCTTACACATCTTGTAGCAAGACAAATTTCAGGTTTTGCGCCTGGGTTGGTGTCCCACCACCCATTGGAAGTCTTGCATGATTAAGGAGATGACCATAGATAGCCAATTCAGGCTCCGGAATGCCCATTGCTAGGAGTCTTAGCTAGGGTCACTCTCAGAGATTCCTGGGAGTTTCCATTGCCTTAGGTTTCTGGCTCATCCCAGAGATCCATACCCCACCCCCATTCCAGTTGTCTCTCCAGTACTCCCTCTCTCCCCTAACCTTTCTCCTCCCCTCTGTACTTTCTCACCCTGTCCTCCCATCCCCTGATCTTCCCTGTTCTTATCCCATTCCCCCAATACCTCATTTCCCACCCACCCCCCTTGTCAACCCACAAAATGTATTCTATTTTGGAGCTCAGGGGATCCTGGGCAAGAGGGATAGGAAGGATTGTAGAAACCAGAGAGGTCAAGGACACCCCAAGAAATCCTACAGAATCAATTACCCTGAGCCCATAGGGGCCTATAAAGACTGACACCCCCCCAACTAAAGAGCATGCATGAGACTGACTTAGGTCCCACTCTGCACATATGTAACAGTTCTGCAGCTTAGTCTTCATGTGGGACTCCTAACCATAGAAGCAGGGGCCTTCTCTGATTCTGTTGCCTGACTGTGGTACCCTTTCCCCCTATTGGGCTGCCTCCTCTAGCTGCGATAGATGCCTGTCCTCTTACTGAAACTTGATATGCCAGGGCTAATTGATATCCATGGGAGACCCCCCCTCTTCTCTGAAGAGGAAAGGAGGAGGGGTGTTTGGGAATGGGCGGGAGCAGGAAGAAAGAAGGTAGGAAAAACTGCAGTGGGAATGTAAAACGAATTAATAAATAAATTAATTAAAATAAAGATAAATTAACGATAGCAGATGCTTTAGGCGGGTGGACTGTGTAAGGATGCTGGATCCTTCAAGTTCTCACTACTCTTATTTCCAGTTTGTTCCAGTTTCTTCCTGTTTTTCTGGAGTTGTTAGCCCAAGAACTTTCTTCTGGCATGGTTCTCACCAACCAGTTATTTGTGGAATCTGGTTCTCCAGCATTCAAGAATGAAGCAGCCCTTGCCCACCTTCCCTGCACTGTGAACTTCTGATTTTGTTAACTGAAAAATGGCCTCTCTTTTCATTATGCTCCGTTAAAATGACAGCACATGATGATGCTTGGTACCTATTTTGGGAATAAATTTTTAGAATGGATTCAGTTGTGGCCACTACTTTAGTAGAAACGGGAGGAAGGGGAGAAATATTCTTTTATTGTGATTCTGTCTTTTTGCTTTCTTCACAAAGACAACCATTGATATGTTTTCTCTGGCCCTTCATTTCTTTATTCATTTCTGAAGGGTAGGGCCACCATTGGTTTAATCTATAAGTTTGTTTGTTTGTTTTTGTTTTTGTTTTTTTACAGTCCCATTTTTCCATGACTACAGAAAGTTCAATCACTAGTCTTTTTACTGCCAGCAATAGTACACTACTTAATTGTTAACTGGTGTAAGCAGGGCTTAACTAGTCTTCTGTACCTCACTTAGCATGATGTTTGTATTATTTTGTTCTACTTTCTGCAGGTTTACTCAGAAGAATTTCAGATCGATAACATCCAATGTGTCAATGGGATGTTCATGAAGAACTCATAGCAGACTAGAATCACTGATATGACTATGTATGTGTGTGCTAGCAATTTATGATTCATGAGGTAGATATCGTTGATGCAACTGGCAGGAAAATATGCAATTGGGAATGGATAACCAGCAGGACATAGATACATAGATAGATAGATAGATACATAGATAGATAGATAGATAGATAGATAGACAGACAGACAGTAATTAGGTACGTAGGTGGATGGATGGATGGATGAAT
>JADRCD010225412.1:4079-22635 GCA_019843815.1 Montemys delectorum | reverse complement strand
CTCTCTCTCTCTCTCTCTCTCTCTCTCTCTCTCTCTCTCTCTCTCTCCCTCTCTTTCTGGTGGTTTTCTGGCAACTTTGCTATTGTTCCTTGATTGACAGACAGATCATCCTGATGAGTACCTTGGTGTCTACATCGTTCTCTCAGGTGCCAGCCTATCTCCACATTTCTTCTTTTGATAAAGTCATCAATTATATTGGCTCAGGGCTCGAACACAACGTCATCTGAACTAGTTACGTCTACAGTGACCCTACTTCCTAAGGTCAATTTCTGGACCACTAAGGATTAGAACTGGAACACATAAATCTGGAAGAGAGGTATATAAAGAGATTATTAAAGTGACTAATTTTAGAATAATTGGTGCTTCATTTTAGGATGCTCATTCTGGTAGATATGAGGAAAAAGTACCCAGACAAGTCAGCTTTGCTATTTAACGGCAACAGCAACATAAAGTGGTCATCCAAATAACATCCTGCAGGATGCATTTAGTTTCTGTGTCTATAAGTGTCCACCATTTTGATTGGCAGGCTTGGTGGTCTTTACATGGAAAGAGCTTGTTTGCGTGTCTGTAGATTTGTTAGAGTATGTGTTCCAGGGTTCACTTCACCAAGGCACCTTTGCCAGTGCCATGTGTTTGTCATTCTGTGAACACTGAAACAAGTCCATTTTGATTGTCAGCTTGTACCACCTTTCCTAATTATCTTATAGGGCTCAGTACAACACAGGAAGCAACTGAACAGCATGCAGTGAGTACGCCTTACAGTACTAAATGGTAGGGACTTGTGGCTATAGGACATGATGAGAAACTGGACTCAGTCATGAGATCTATCTAAAACACAATGGAAGGCAGAGAAGCCAGAGACTTCTCACCAAGTGATGCTGCATGGTAGGCACAAGGAGAATAAAACAACATCAAGCAAAAATCTAAAGCTGGCCAGGGGTTCCTGCAGGCTTAGGCAGCTGCTAATGCGGACTTTCCTTCAGCCCTACCTGTCACATCTCAATCTCAGCTTGTCCTCATTGTGTCCTCTGGAACAGGGATTCTGCAAGGCTACCCTTCCCCCACTCTCCCTTCAGGTAGATGTTTTAGAAACATCATAAAATGCAATTCCTCACCTCTTGACAGCCCTCAAGTAAAACAGAAATAAATAAACCAAAAATCCTGATACTAATACCCAGAAACGTCCAATTTCAGAACATTTTAAATTATAAAGACTGGTAGCATTGTTCTCCAGGACTTTAAGGGAAATGTCTTGGGCTGGTTTTTTCCGAGAGAGCCTCTTCTGCTTTCTCCGCATTTGTATTCTGGGAAGCTGAATCCTGTTTAGGGACTTGCACTTTTAAGTCATGCTATCTAGACTGCTCAGCAGCACTTCAAAGATAACTTGTCTCAGGGTGAGACAGCAGACCAGCACCTAGGGGAGACAAAGCCAAAATGAGTGCCCCACAGCCTTCTGTTCTCCCTCCGAATGTCATGAGGAACACTCCTCGCTGACATGGGGAGCACTCGCTGACAGGCTCCCATTTCGTCTCGCAGCACTCTCCCTCCTTACAGAAAGAGGTTTCTACAAACACATTCTTTAACATCCAGATAGCTACACACTCCAGACCCTCGCTCCCTCACTGGCTTCCACCTAAGTGAAGTAGGGGCTTAATAAACACTGACTCTTTTCCACTCTTCTCCTGGCTCTCCTTCTTTTCTTCGATCAGTATCTATTATTTCTAATTCACTTTCCTTAATAACATATGCATACATGCGTATCTATCTATGTGTGCATACCTGTGTGTATATATGGGTCAAGTGTAGGTTATCCATTCTGGAAAAAAAAAATGAGAGCAGACATACTCATCCATGTCTGCTCAAGGTAGCAAGAGAAGTTCCAACTCCATGTGTGAGTTGGAAACGCACTATGAGTTGCACAGAATCCCCATGGTATGGGTTACAGAGATGGCTATCACATCCCACTGAACCTGAGGATGTTTTGGGAAACATTATGTGACATCACATGGCTTTCTTCCCACTCTGTGTCCACACTGCCACCAGGAAGAGCAGTTGTTGAACCCTCTTTGCCTCTCTCTCCAGGTCAATGTAATGGGAATGTAGGAAGTTAACAAGGGATCCCTGGAGGGAAATCTGCATAAATCAATGTTCTGTTATAAAATCTAAGGGTGATGCAATTATAAAGGAATTAATTTTATCCATCAACTTTGTCTATTCCAGCTAATCAAATAACTATATCTGAAAATAAAGGCTTTTGAAAATTGTATGTTGTTTGAGAATTAAAATGCCTTTTCAAGAATTATATTTTCACTTTAAAATATGTTTTGTAAAATGACTGTCCTTTAAATGTTAAATGAATCATTTTTTTTCTTAAACCTGTGGCCTGAAAAACCACTCAGCCTTTCCACGTCTTGGGCACAAAGGAACATAGGGACCCCATGGTAAGAAGTCACAGAGTCAGTTGGACATACCTTATTAAGGAACTCATAAACATGGCATACTTCCTTTCCTCAAATGGGTGTGACTCATTGCTTCTGTATGTGAAACTTTGTTATGGAGGCCAGTAGTTTTGTAAGCCTTGCCTCTGGTCCTAAACACTAAAAGCTAATAGGGCTATTCAAAGTGAACATCCACACATAGCAGCTACCAAGAAGAACTGCATTGGACTACTCACAAGAATCCTAGCCTGGCTCTGCCCTTCCTCCCTCCATACTCCTCCTCAAGGCAGTCCTGCAAGCTAGTTATCTGGTCAGACTTCCAGGGATTTCCATCAACTAACTTTACCTTGATGGGGGCTAACTTGCAAAACCATATATTTCCAAGCTGTTCAGTTTTACTAGAATTTCTAGATCCTTTCCCATAGTTCCCACTTAAAATCATTTCTAGCAGATGCATGTGCAGCTAAAGAAATTACTGGTCACTAACATACCCAAAGTACTCATTTACTTTGTATATACCTTCCTATCTAAGAGATAGCTCCTTTGACTATCACTAATTGCCTTTATTCATTTGCTAACGTTTTAAAGAACCTTTTTAACCAGGTACCACTCAAGCTACAAGTAATATAATAGACTAAAAGGGTCCTTTTTGTAGACAAGCTTTAATAGTAGTCAGAATAAATGGCACTAGATTATGTATTTACAATAGTCATAAAGCCAGTAAAAGAGCAAGGCATGGAGATAGGATTGGAGTTTGTAAGTTTTCAATAGGTTAACCAGACAACTCCTTGGCAAGACAGATACTTTAAGGGGATAAAAATGGGAACCATATTAATATTTGGAGTAGAAGTCTTTAGAAATTGAGGATAGCTGATAACAAGAGCAAAAGGGAAAACATGGCTCGAAGAAAGGGTATTGAAGAGAGTATGAGAGGCAGTAACAAGGACCAGGTCACAGAGCGTCTGAATGAGGTAGGAAACAGTGGAGCAAACAGGCCTATAGGTGCACCTGACTCAATAGCTGAGGTGCCATTCATTAATCAGGGAGGCTGTGAGACTAATCAGCTAAGGACAACCGGGAACCTGTGCTTACTCTCTCGATTGGGGTGTGCATTAGGCAGTGAAATGGAGTTGTAGTGTCACCAGCTGGGCTTGGTATAGTCCTTGCCATCCAGGAAAATCCTCCAGCCCAAGTGTGCAATGTTGGAAGTCAACAGTCTGTAGCTGGTATTGAGAGATTGTGGCAAGTCTTAGGTCACTAAGGATATACCTTTGAAGAGAACTATGATGATTTGACCTCTTATTAAATGCTTGTCCTTGGTAGGTAGGCGGGTACCAGTTAATCTCACTTGTTTAACAAGGGTGACATGATTGGCATAGGTAAGTGGGTGTATGCTTGGTATCTTAGTCACTGCTCCACCGCTGTGAGATGCCATAACTAAGGCAACTCTTGTAAGAGGAAGCGTTTAATCAGGGGTTTGCTCACAGTTTCCGAGGTTCTGTTATCATTGCAGGAAGCATGGTGAAAAGCAGGTGGGTGCTGGAGCAGTAGCTGAGAGCTACTTCGTGACCTGTAGGCAGAGAAAGAGAGACACTGGGCCTGGCATAGGCTTTTGAAGCCTCAAAGCCTACTATGAGTGGCAGACTTCCTCCAACAAGGCCACATCTACTCAAAAGGCCACACCTACTAATCTTTCTAAGCCTTTCAATCAGCCCCAGTCCCTGGAGACCAAGCAGTCAAATATATGACTGTACAGGGGGCCACTCTTGTTAAAGTATCACACTTGGCTAGCTTTATCATACTTTAAACTAATTCAGACATTAATTTTTCCTAAATTTCCTCTATCATATTTGAAAATCCATCACTTTCAGTGCATTTTCCCTTCTTTTTATTTTTATTGGGAATTTTCTTTATTTGCATTTCAAATGTTTTCCCCTTTCCAGGTCTCCCCTTCCGAACCTCTCTATCCCATCCTTCCTCCCCCTTCCTCTGTGAGGGTGCTCCCGCACCCACCTACTCCCATCCTCCCGTCCTGGCATTCCCCTATACTGGGGCATCACCCTCAGGCCAGGGGGCCTCTTCTCCCACTGATGTCCAACAAGGCATTTTCCTTTCTCAGCCGTGATATGGTTGGCTTGGATGTACATACTTTCCTGTGTTTTCTTTCGAAGAGGCAGATTCCTTGTTAAGCATTTATAGGCAGACAATGGCACCTTCATTCTAGCATTCTTTCCAGATGTTTATTTTATTTCCACTCCCCCCCCCCCGATGATATTTTTAGTGTTTATTGCCATTGAATGGGAAAGCAGCAATGCAAATCCAAATTTAAATTTCCAATAAAAAACAGACAATGGGAGCCAAATTGAATGTGCTATGCATGACTTTGCAAGAAAATTCAAATAAAGGACTTGGAATATGAGAGAAGCAAGATGACATGACAAAGGATGTTTGACTAAGAGGCCACAAAGTGGTGTCTGCTGCTAATAGCAGGACCCTGGACACTTGATCCATGGGACCCTCAGTTGTCTCACTTGAAAATGAATCATTAAACTGAATGTGTCATCAAACATGTTTCTAACATACTATTCTGTGGACCACTGAGCATACGGTACACACAGACACTTGGTTCCTTCTTTTAAACTACAGTTGGGGAGGGATAACCTGCTTAAAAATGATAATGCGTGGAGATGAGATGAAGGGCTGAAGTTGCCAAATTGAATTCATGATTGAGGCAATCAAAAATAATATCACTAGTTCCCACTGCGAAGAAAAACTTCATCCTGAGAATTGGATGGTTCTTAGTGGAAAAATTCTGAGCTTGAACCAAAGTGAGTGGTTGCAATGGCTTTTCCAAAGCCTACTGGCATCTGTAGCAGACATCAGACAGCATAAACCCCACACTGCCAGCATCCAGGGCCTCAGCACTTGAACAAAAGGCTTTTTGGTGTTTTCATTTTAAGCCATGTCCCGAGTATATGCTAAGCATAGTGTACTAAGCACAGTGGTTACATGACAGACAGCCTGGGAAACAAAGGCAAATAAGACAGTAATTCCCCTTAGGAGTTTCTAATATAGGATAGGTTCAAATATGGTGGATCTACCCTATATTAGCATCATCCCATTGGGCAAGTGTTAACATAGAAGGAGGCCCAACATGTCCTAGGAATGAGACGACAAAATGGCTTACTCAAGACAAGGTGATCCTGAGAAGCTAATTTAGAACATGGGGGGTTGAAGCTTGGTTCTAATGATAATCACATTACAAAGAGAGATTCATGACATAGAAGCAAAGAGAGTTAAGAAAGTAAAACATAACACAGAAGTCACTAAGACAAAGGAATCAACATGGTATATAGGAGCCATATATAAGGCTTCAGCAAAGTAGGGAGAGGCTGCTGGCATAGGCATAGACAGGAGAACAGGGAAGAGGCATGTGGGAGAGACACAAAATGAGGAGGTGAGCTTAGAGAGACCTTGTAGTTCTCACTGGACTGTTCTAGACAACACTATCGAATAAGGCTGATGATTGCTTAAGACCTTTAGACCTATGGAAGACAATAATCAGATTGATGACATTATTGAGGAAAGTTTTAAGGGTTAGTTATGAGCAATGTGGTTATTGATCTTAACACAGCACTTCGTTTTAATAAGCCACTCTTCCAAGTACTATTTAAATTTACTTCGGCCTTTTGGGACTCTAGACTCTTCATCTCTTACAATGGTTGGTCTGTAAGAAAGGTTTATGGAAATTCATCATTTGGCTTTTGCCTTGGGCTTAGGCGCTCAATAAAACCTTACTGAATTAATAAGTAAATTAATGAATAACAGGATTATGACCATGAACATTCTAAGATAAAAATTAGAAAGGAGAAACAATATGTGCTAATTAATGATTTCTTTAATTCTGATAGCATGCATTAATTTAAATTTAATGAGCTGGATGCATAAGGCTAACATCTAGGGTAATCCAGAGGCATGGAGAGAAGGATCAAGTTAAGTTCTTTTACTTAACTGTGTCTCCTGCAGCGTGTGACTGCCTTATTGATTTGCATTACAGTGGTCTTGGATTATGGTTTTGTGCATTTTCCCCCTCCAGTGCATTAACAAAAGCAGTCAGGTTTCATGCCAGTTACCTGTTCTGAGACAGTTGAGGGAGAGCAAGGGAGGGAACAACAATGCCCGCACTTCTCTGACTTCTGAGAAGATCAAAGATATCTACAGAAAGCATAGAATTGCCTTTATTTTTGACTCTAATTACATTTCTTTTGTCAGGATCCCTACCACTTTTCTTCTTCTCTTCATTCAGGGTACCTTTAAAATATTATCCTAGGAGGGCTGAATTTATAAATGATGGCAAAGTGTTTAAATTTCTCTGTAGCTGAGCTGGTGATTCCTTTCAATGAAACTCATTATATTGTACAAAGGACATTTAGTAGTTTGACTAATAAGTGGACCCTTTCAAATGCTAATGACAGTGAGGCTCCCACATCAAAGCAAGAACACGCTGTACTGTACTTTCAGTGCCCAGAATGTCTGTGAACCCCTAGCCCAGAAGCTTTTACTCCACGGTCAACATAACAACAGGGGCCACAGATGGCCATTTGGAACCTCAGTGAGTTCCCTCTGCATTCTGAACACTGGATCCCAGAGGACAAGGAGGATAAAGCTACAGAAGACGCAAGCCAGGAGCCGTGCTTCCTCATAAATTTTTTCCATGGAAATATTCTTTTTTTTTTTTCCCATGGAAAGCTATAGTCAGAGTGTAACTACTCAAACGATCTCTCCTGGTCTATTAACTCACATCTGTGTTTGTTGATAATACATAAGCTACCATTGTAGTTGGGAATTTCAAGATTTAAAACCAAAGAGGCTGAGAGCTAGGTAGGGCTATGAAAATAAACTTTTAAGTTACACACACACACACACACACACACACACACACACACAACCTCACCATTCATACATCTCTCCTTTCACCTTTAGACAACAAAATACCATCATCAATGCTTAAATAGCAACCTATAAATATTTATAACCCACACTCTTGTTTGATTATATCTGATTCCATGCAAAAGGAGAAAAAATGTATCTGAATAGAATTTAATCCATCAACTGTCCTGGTCTCTATTTGATGACATTCAAGACAGATGGTTACCCATTATTACCTTAAAATTTCTAAGGATGGTAGTGGCATAACCCCTTTTAATGGCTCATTATATTTTTATCTTCCTACTTATAGGTCCAGGTATGAAGGGCTTTAGTATCATAATAGCATTTGAGGATGATAAATGGAAATGACTGTAATTTTTCTACACATTTTAATTAAATTTTATTGATGCAGTGCAGAAAACATCAAGGCTGAATGCATACACCCAAGTGTGTGTTTATTGAGAATGTGGCCAAATTTCAGGCTGCCATTTCCTTGATGGCCTTGAAGGACCTAGAGAATGTCATTAACAGGATGCCTCTGTCTCATTCCTTCATGAAAGAGACTGAATTGCTTCCAGAAACGTGACTCTAGAGTCCAGAAAACAATCCTATCAGAGAAAAGATGATCTGGAGTCCTGGATACAATGCCTGGTTTTAGGAAGGTCATTTGAACACCTGTGCTGTTTGACACTGGGGTTAAGGCTGGGGGGGGAGGGATTGGAATCCCATCTGGCCTTAAGGGAGAAGACAAGACAAGGTAGTGGGTCTGTGCAGGACAGAGCATCAGGTAATGAGCTAGTCACTGTGGCTGTGTTTTCTTTTTTTGTTCCAAGATGCTAAGAACTATGAATTGAGACACGTTTCTTCCCCCGTTTCATATTGTGCCTTGCCCAAGTCAAATTAAACGTTTAAAATCGAAGGGAACAGATGCCTGATGAAAACTAGAGAAAAAGAAGTTTTGATCCAGTTGTCAGTATGAGACCCTGTAGTCACAGAACTTTACACTTCCACAGAAAGCAGTGAAAGCAGGGACACAGAGACATCTATCTGGATAGGGTTACTTTGAATTTCCAGAAAGATGACATTTTGCTCAGCTCTTGACTTGCCTTTCTTTGCAGAAGATGTCATGCCTATGAATCTGTGGGGTTCTGAAAATTGGGAGCAGATCTCCAGACCACTAGGAACTGGAAGGCAGGGAGGGCTTTGTGACCAGCACTTTGAATGGGAAATGGCAGAGGGTTTATCTTCTGAGATCTGACATAGCAGGCTTCTGGATAGTTAAAAGGAAGTTCCATATATGGGGTCTTCCCTAGGGTGGGAAGAGAAACTATGTCTTAACTTTTTATGTCCTAATGCAGGTCTTCTCAAATGGTGGTCTATAGGCTGATTTTAGAGTGATTCATTTTTATGACTGCCTGTACTCATTTCTGGCATAAATTAATAATTTATAGCACCATCTTAGGGAAACACCATGATTCTCCCCTTCTGTGCTGATTTATTGCTGGGCATTTTTGAGGTTGAGGTCTATATGAGAATTTTGATTCATCTAAGTATTCAAAGAATGGAAAGTTTAAACACATCCAGAGGAATGTAGTCTGATTTTAAGGAAACATTTATTTCCCTTAAAATTGCTACTGGGTATTTCCTGGGATGGATGTACTATTTGTAGAATTCTTATATGCCCGAGTGTTAAGTATGGCATACTTTAAGGAGTTTCTCTACATTAAAGACAGCAAGCAGCAATTAAAGGCTGTAGAATGTTCATAGCCTATAAAAGGTGTTTGGATCTGCTTGTTGTTTTGCCAAGTTCTAGGACACCTAAGAGAAGGAATTTGAATTTTATTCATAATTGGAATTCAAAAATTTAAAAATTAGGCGAATCCCTAGAAATGAAAAGGAATATGACATAGCCTGGGAGCCAGCATCCTCTTGTGGATGAACTTGACCACCCCAACTATCTCACAGTCTGACATACCTGTAGTATGACAATATTGATTGATGCTTCAGGAGTGGGGTAGGATGGGAGTAAAGGCAGAATGGTTTCATCTGTAATGCAGGTGTGTCTACTGGGGACTAATCCTATTTTCAGGATGCTAGGAGGAGGACGAGGAGAACAAGGAGGAGGAGGAGGAGGAGGAGGAGGAGGAGGAGGAGGAGGAGGAGGAGGAGGAGGAGGAGGAAGAGGAAGAAGAGGAAGAGGAGGAGGAGGAAGAGGAAGAGAAGGAAGAAGAAAAAGAAGGAGGAGGAGGAGGAGGAGGAGGAGGAAGAAGGAAGAAAGTAGAAAGAAGAGGAAGAGGAAAAAAAGTAGAAAGTATTTGAGCAAGTATCCAAAGAAGAGAAAGCGATTACTTCCAAAAAAATTAATATACTCATGCACATGCACACACCTGTTTTTTCTTTTATTAGGGAAAAAATTATTAGAAAGAACCATGCATGACAAAGTCAAAGAGGCAGGAAAATATGGCTTAAGATGCCAGTAACAGAAATAGCAGGTGCCCCAAGGAATAAGACAGTCCTGGAATTGCAAGTGACAAACCATGATGAGTATGGGTGGAAGCTTGGGGTGACATTTGGACAAGCTGGGGCTAGCTGCAGTTCTGTGGGTGGGAGAGCACCATCAGAGCACAGAGGTGGGCCATGCCTTACGGATGACAAGGGATATCTCAACTCTGATAGAAACTGCTAAGGCAGTACACATGGGAAAATGTTGTTCACAAATCCTGGATACCTAGACCTCATGGCCTGGACTTCTGATTTATTTACTCTAGACTAGGGCATGGCTGAAGCATACGTTCTACTTAAGTAATTCTAATGAATGACAGAGTGGAGAAATTAGAAGGTGCTGAGCTCTACATGGAAGGGTTGACTGGGGTCCTTCTGGCTGGCCAGTGGAAAAGGTTTTGAGCCAGTCAATCAAAGTAAAAATGCCTGTGTGTTGGTAAGAAGTGGCTACATACTAGTGGGTTTGGGGCAGCAGTCCTCAAACCGGGCTACATCATGGAAACACCCAGAGAAGTTTTTTTGAAAACCTATATGACTGATGCCACTTTGAAGATTCTGATTTATTTGGGTCTTAAGTATAGCCTCAGAGGCAGAATTTTTTAATATCTCCTGGTGGGGGGCAGCACACAAGATAGAGGGGACACAAGAGTCAATAAGAAACTCCTCCATTGGGATTTCTATAAATACTTAAGAAAAAAAGAAAACTGCTGGGGATTTTATATTTTGTGGGAGTAGGTGGAGACTAAGAGACACCAAAATTTGAGTGTTTGTATAAATGCATATATTTTTGTAGGTAGGATGATTCCAAGAGATCACCAAAATAAGCATTCCACAGTTCTCAGCTCTGGAAAGGCAATGCCACTGCCAAAGCTCAAATCCACAGAATCTTTTTTGAGGTGACTTGTCCACCTACTCAAAACTCACTTGGAGGCTTCACTGATGAGTCACAGACCCACTGTAGCAATCGCAGCATGTGCAACTGTCCTACTGTAAATAATTAAATCTATTTTTTCCCACTCTAACTTTGTAAAATATCAATTGGTTTTTATTTGTAAAATATTTGTCATTCATTGTCTATGGTAATTTAATTAAAATTAACCTCTGTAATTCTTGTGACATCAACCACTCAGCTTTATGTTATTAGCTCTTGTTCATAGAACAGGCATTTGTAAAGTGAGAGGGGGATCATTCACATGAGACTATATGGTAAGCAGAAAGACAGGAGAAATTAGATTGGAAGCAATTCTACACCCAGTGCCTTCCCACTGCTGATGGATCATTCCTCTGTCTTCAGTTAGTGAATCAAGAGTGTCTCCCAGCCTCACCTTCACAAACAAATTTGGAAGGGTGCTCAATGTTGATTCTACAGAGACCCCTTTTTATTCATATTCTGTGCTCACTACTCTAAACCCACAAGACAGTAAAATCTGTCCCCTTCACCTAGAATTATTTGGTACCCCAACAAACACCATTTCTTGGACTCAGTACTCTTGAGGCTTCAGAGACTAAAATCTAATCTGCAATTTTGTCAGCTGAGCATGGAATGTTTCTCAAGTGACAATGAGTGCAATTAGCATTCTATCCATATGTGATTTAGGATGCTTTCCATGATTGTTTCTTAAAAGCAAAGACACAAGAGTTTTTCAGAACTACACAAAAATAGAATGTTTTATATATATTGAGGTAGACATGCTAAGAAGACTCAAGTGTGTGTTTAAGGTTATAATTCAAGTGCAAGTGTTCTGTAACTTTGTATTGCGTGTTTGAGAATCTTTAACACTCTCAAGAGACCTCATTCTCAAGATATTTTGTTGCACTCAATGAATCCCTCTCCACAAAGAGCATCTTTGTCTGACAAGTTATAAATACTTGGAAGTCCCATTGTCACCAGAAGAATGTATTCAAGGACTTGAAAACAGATAAAGAAAACTCTGTTCCCAAAAATCATATTTAGCATTTGACTCCAAGAAAAGCCAGTGATCTCTATTGTTAAGGAAAAACAAAATTTTAAAGGATGCAAATTCATTAATAATGTCCACTTGGGCATGAAAATGTATTTCCCCTATGTCATTGGCTGAGAGCAATAGGATGTAACTGAATCAAGGTTTCTACTTCTCTTTCTGCTGAGAAACAATTTGTACTAGCACATTTTGTGATATGAAAATTATCCCAATTCCATGACAGAACATTAGTATTTTAAGCTGTCTTTAAGACTTTCTCTAATCTCTGTGTTCATAAATGGCTCAGTTTTACATATATTAAAAAAGATATACATAAAATAATGTAGATCTCTCTGGGATGCATATATAAGTTATATGGGATACCTTGTGAGCGCTGTAAGTGCATGTGAGCGATGCAGTTCCTTGGTCACACATTGTGATGTGAGTGTTGACCTGCAGGAGCTAGCTATCAGATCTATCTTTCAGAACAAAGGTGGTTGCTTTTCTATTGTTGACACAAATGTTCTGATGAGTAGTGGATTCAAAGCAATGTCTCTTAGCCTTTTTCAATACCTCAATTGAGGAATGTGAGAAGAAAATCCTTGATTTTAAATTGCATTGAAAATTTTGGCTTATGATACAAGCACACAAAATCTGACTTTATGAAGGTTTTTTTTTATATAAGCAAAATATTACACGTGCCATTAGCCCCCTAGTGACTCTAGTAAGGATAGTGACTCAAAGGAACTGTCAAGGAAAATAAATGTCATTTTTTCTCAAGATATTTTTTCTGTCATTGTCTACTATCAAAACTCATTGACCAGTGTGGTCATATGTGAAACCAAGTAAGCCCTTCAGCCAGTAAATATACCCTGAAAGAAGCACAGAGGACTTGGGTGGGTTCCAGGCGCCAAGCTCTGCAGTGTTGCTGTTTCCTGAGAGTAAGCAGAAACAGGACCAAAATACTACAGAAGTTAGCATGAGCCAAGAATAGTCCTGTTGAAATACTCCTTCTACTGGCATTCAAGAGCATGAGGACCTGACCTGGGGAAGTCCACCATAGTGCTCCTGGAGGTATGTAGTGCAGGGTGCTCTGGAAAGGGTAGATTCTTCAGCAAGTTCAGGGTCCAGGATGATCATTTTGATAAAAACCACTCTAAAATACTCATATTTCACCCTTAGACCTCAAAAAGTCATGACATGTTTATAGTTCTGTGGAATGGAAGATCGATGTTATTTAAACTCATTTTAGAAATTGTTTCAAAGATCCTAAAAGAATCTATGTGTCTTTTTTAATTTTAATTATGCATCTTTCTGACTTCTAGATTTCCATGACCCCAGAAACATCGGGTTTAATTCTTATGAGCTGGTCTTGACTCTTTATGTATTGAGTGATAACTGAACTAATTTTCAACATATACAGTATGGGTTTATTCTGATAAATAGAACTGTTTTTAAGTGAATCTGGGCAAGATGGTTATTATGCTCTGGTTGTGACTGTATGAACTCTCTAATAAGAAAACCATTTACCATACTCTGTGAATTATTACAACTTGTGAGATATGACTCAATTTATTCATAGGTGCTTATGTTAGAATTTGCATTATATTTTAGACAATAGGCTAGGTGGATTGCACCCAGACATTTATTGCATTACAGAGAGATCTACAGTATTATTTTTTGAAAAATATACATAATAACTCTTCATAAATGTTCACCTCATTAACACCGAAATGCCATTTCACTCTAGCTACAAAGACCTTTCCCTGACAGAGGCGTATTCACAGCAATAGCCTATTTGAATTCTTTTCTCCCACTCTCAGACATTTTTTTAAAAAAATCCCTTCACCTCCAAATGATTCAAAAATATGATATTTAAAGCCGTGGCCCGTTTTTTTCACAGTTATAGGTCTCTGCCACAACAAAGGTCAATTTGCTTTGCTTTGCAAAGGCTTTGCTCATCTGACTATTTCAGTCTTTCAGCCTCAGTAATACAATGCTTCATAACTCAGCACATTCATCCATTGCAAACTTTCAACTAGGTTGGATCCATAGGTATGTTAATTCTGGGAGTCAGATATATAAATGCTGATTTATCTTCTGCCCTAATGACAGTCTTCTGCCACCTCCCACACCTGACAAGGTAGTCAGGTTGGAAGCGAGCCCTAAGAGGCCTGAATCTTCCTGTGTATCAGTGTGTGTGTCAGGGAGGAAGGGCCAAGTCACTGTAATTCCTGGAAATTTAGTGCCATAAGAACAGGGACATGTTCTACTTCTTCATCAGTGTGTTACAATGTCCGGTTGTTTGCCCCGTGTAGGCTGGTACTCATGCCTTTGTAGTATAAATGGATGGCCTGCAGAGGTGCAAGGAGTAAGAATCAACTTGGCTCTGCTGCCACTGGCAACTCTAGAGGGCCTGCCTGCTCTACTCCTCGCCCCTTACCCTGCACCTCTTTCAGGAATATTAAAAAGAAGTCTGACTCAGTGGATGTCACAGGAGTCCTTGAGAAGAGAGCTAAAGACTAACTAGATATGAAAAAAACAAAAGGCCCTGGGAAGGATAGAGGCAGGGCAGAATCGGGGCTCCTCTGGGACAGCTGTCTTGTGATGGATAAAGGCTCATCATCCTAATGGCGACCTCATATATGAGGAATGAATGAGCCAGAATGGGTGAGAACATCACCAGATTCAAAGGTTTTTTTTGTTGTTTTTTGGTTTTTTTGTTTTTTTGTTTTTTCTTTTGTTTTTGTTTTTTTCAAGGCAGGGTTTCTCTGTGTAGCCTTGGCTGTCCTGGAACTCACTTTATAGACCAGGCTGGCCACAAATTCAGAAATCCACCTGCCTCTGCCTCCCAAGTGCTGGGATTAAAGGCGTGTGCCACCACTGCCTGGCCCTAAAAGAAATCTTGTTACTCAAACAAGCTCATAGTATCTACTAGGAAATCAACGCCCAGGCGTCACCGAACAATAGATTAAAATACATTTCTTTTCTTTTCTATTTTCTAATGGACTTTCATTCTTTTTATAAAAATTCAAGCCCACAACACTTTATAGAGGAAAACTTAAGTTTTGGTTTGGTTTGGTTTTGGTTTTGGTTTTGGTTGTTTTTATTGTTTGCTTGTTCGTTCTACCGCTAGAAACAATGCTATTAGTAAATTCAGGGGTTTTTTGTTTTATGTTTTTTGTTTGTTTTGTCTTTCTTTACACCATAGTGGTAACTGATATGTCCTCTCAGAATTTTTCTATACAGTTGCATTTTAAAACAAAAAAATATGATTATACTATACACTAGAAGTTTCCAAGTATGGTTAGTTGGTTGGGTTGATTCGGTTTGTTGGTTAATTGGCACACTGGTTAGTTTTTTGTCAAAGTAACAAAACTCCAGGTATCTGAGAAGAAGAAACCTCTATCGGAAATATGGTAAAAATCAGATTGGCCTGTAGACAAGTCAGTAGGACATTTAAAAAATATATTATTAATGATTGATGTAGAAGGGCCCATACCATTGTGGGTGAAACCACCCTGGGACAAATGGGCCTGGTGTGTATAAGAGAGCAGTCTGAGCAGGCCATAAAGAACAAGCCAGTAAGCAGCATTTCTCCATGGTTTCTGCTTCAGTTCCTGCCTGTGGGTTCCTGCTGGAGTTCTTGCCCTGACTTCTCTCAGTGAGGAACTATGATTGGGTTGTATAATCTAAATAAACACTTTCCTTCCCAAGTTGCCTTTCATCAAAATGTGTCATCTCAGCAATATAAGGCAAACTAGGACAGCTGGGGTTTGTGAGTTGGTTATTTTGTTGTTGTTATTGTTTGCTTTAATTTGGTTTTGGTGTTTTGTTTTGTGGTTTTGGTTTTGTTTGTTTGTTTGTGTTTGAGACAAGTCTCATTATGTAGACAAAGTTGGTCTAGAACTCACAGAGATCTTCCTGTCTCTGCCCTCCCTCCTGAGGGCTGGGATTAAAGGAGGTCTTCCACTACAACAGGCAGTTCATAAGCCTTTCTAACAAGGCTTCTTTTCAGACTTAGAAATTATTGAGGTATTCCCGAAGAACTTTGATTTTGTGCATCATGTTCAAGGGAGCTAGCAGGAACTAACTCCCAACTCATGTGTAGCAATAACTTGAAGACATAATAAGAAAACTCATACTGTGCAATCAGGTGACACCATACATCATCTCACTCCTCCCAAAGGGCCAACTGTTAAACATTTACCAGAACGGGAATAATTACAGCGATCAATCTTCCCATATTAGAAAATTTAAATGTGGATTTAAAAATATTAGTTAATTTATTTCAAAGTGATAATAATGAAAATGTTACATGTTAACATAAGCAACACTTCCTGTTTACATTTTTTCAAATCTACAAATGTGTGATTTATAGGAGACAGCTGAATTCTGTTTCAACTGACATTGAATTGTGATGTTATAAGTTACAGTTTCCAGACTGTATTCAGGACAATGAATACAAAGATGAAGACTAGCTTCACTGTACAGAGTCTTGAAAATCCTGTTGTCCCCACAGACTCTGCAAAGGCCTTAGAGAGTCCCAGGGCCACTTTCATGTGATACCATGAAACAAACTGACAGTCAGAAGACAACCTTCATGTGGGCTCCGGGATAAAGCTTGGGTCATCAGGCTTAGCAGTGGGTGCCTCTACCAGGAGTTGCTATTAGTAGCTGAGCTATCTTGACAACACCAGTTTTATATATTTTTTAAAAGCACTTTTTTGTCCCAATGGATCTTTAAATAAATCTTCATTAAAATGGCCCATGTCATATATGCTAACAATTACCAGATCACTTGCTGTTGCTTTTTCTGCCTCATTTTTTTTGTTTTGTTTTCCACACATTTTATCATCTAGAGAACAAGAGAATAAAGAGGAGGCAAGATAGAACCCAGTGAAAGTCGGGCTAAACTGCCTCCTTTCTGAAGGTTCTGGGATGAGTACTCCGTGCTTTATATCTTACTGGGGTCACTTCCTGACTCTCTCAGTGGTGGTATAGGTCAGGCCAGGAGATGCTAACTCCTTCCAGAAAGTCATTTCCTATCTTAAAAGGCGCCATAGAGGAAAGGAGTTGGTGCTGCACACCGAATTCACCTTAGATGAGGTCAGTACCTCACCACTGCTCTAGCTCCTCCTTCCCCATCTTCAGATATGCATAGTCTCCTTTAAGCTTTGTTCTTTTTCTCTGGACTTGTGCTCTTACCCAGTTCACATTTCTATCTCTTCATAGTGTTCACTCCTCTGAGCTCTGAGTCATGACGAAAGTGTACACCAGCAGTAACAAACTTATCTGTCAGGCAGTCTGGTGCCCACCATACCGTTAGTGCTTAAGACAAAAACCTTTCCTTTAAACTAGCCAGAAGGGTATGTAGCTAGAGGTGAACACATAGAAGGTCATTTCTCCTCCTCAGCTCCCTCCTCACTCTAGTAGGACATTTCTCTAGGTCAGATCTTGATATTTGATATTTTAAGCCTTACAAAAAGAAGTGGGGGTGGGGGTGGGGGCGTGGGGGAGCAAGTTTGCACTACTAAGTAGCTGTTTTGGTTCATCTTGATTATCAACTTGATTGATCTGAAAAGTGATGAGATTAGTAAAGCTTGTTTTTTCCAGAGATGATTACGTCGTGCAGGTTCTGACCTAATGCATAGGTGAATGCAGTCAATCCATAGCATGAGGGCATTATTGAGAGGTGGTAAAAGGGAGAATGTTGGACCTAGCTGGAGGAAGTAGACCACTGAGGGTATTCCTTAGCACTGTATCATGCCAGGCCCTCCTCTCTCTCTCTCCATTTCTCTAAATACCATAAAATGAAATGAAGAACCTCCCATTTTATGGTCCTGCCCCCATGATGTTCTGTTCAAGCATACAGGCCCAAGCAAACACAACTCCAGCCCTACAAAACCATGAGCCAAAAAGAAACCTTTGCTGCTTTAAATCATTTCAGGCATTCGGTCATAGTAATGCAAATATAATCAATACAGCTGCTGGAGGCCGTTCTGTTTATAAAGTCCCTAGTCATAGTTCCATGGTCATAGCCCATGACTGAAGAGCAACTTCTTCTTACTCCTGTGCACTGAGCATCTACTTTCATTAAGTTCCCCCTAGTTGTGCCTTAGGAAGCCCCAATTGGCCCATACTTCCTGCCTAGTCCTAGCTGTTAGCATAAGATGCCACGCTCGCTCTGTTTTCCTAAGCCTGTCTCCCCCTCTGCCTGAACCACTGATGACTGCAAAGCATCCTCAGCCGGAGTCCCTGCAGCATCTTGGTTCCGCCTCTATTGCTTTGTGTCTGTGAAAAGGAAAGTCATAACACGAGAGGGAGATAGGCCTGGTTACTACACCTGGAAGAGTTTGGAACATCATGTTAAGATGATGAGTTTTCATGTGATAGACAGTAAGGAGCTAGCTATCCTAGATCTCCAAGCAATGGCATGAGCCCATCTATGTTTTGAAAAGATAAGATGAGAAATGGACAGGAGTAAGATGTCCATAGGGATGGTGACTGTCTGTTATAAGACACCCAAATGTATTCAGATAAAGTTCTGCTAAGCACATGAACACCAAGACAACTACTTAATCAGAGAGAAAAAAAAATCTGCCTAATGTACTTCAAAATCTTCAGCTTTGAGCTAAGGCTCCATGATTTGTACTTTCCTGAAACAGCAGAAAATTCTAACGTCAAAACAAGCAATCAAACTCTCTCTCTCTCTCTCTCTCTCTCTCTCTCTCTCTCTCTCTCTCT
>JADRCD010225410.1:34762-46510 GCA_019843815.1 Montemys delectorum | reverse complement strand
GGGTAGCCCTGGCTGTCCTGGAACTCACTCTGTAGACCAGGCTGGCCTCGAACTCAGAAATCGACCTGCCTCTGCCTCCCAAGTGCTGGGATTAAAGGCGTGCACCACCACCGCCCGGCAAGACTTATTTTCTATCATGTGCTTGGCCTTTGTGCCTCTGTGGAGCATGTGCATACAGTGCCTACAGAGGCCAGGAAGTGTGGGTCCCCTGGAACATGCATTACAGTTGTGAGCCACCTTGTGGATGCTGGGAACCCCTGGCTCTCCTTAAAAGCAGCCAGTGATGGGCTGGCGAGATGGCTCAGCGGTAAGAACACTGACTGCTCTTCTGAAGGTCCTGAGTTCAAATCCCAGCAACCACATGGTAACTCGCAACCACCCATAATGAGAACTGACTCCCTCTTCTAGAGTATCTGAAGATAGCTACAGTGTACTTTTGAGTATAATAATAAATAAATCTTTGGGCCTGAGCAAGCAGAGTTGAGTGAAGTGAGCAGAAGTCCTAAAAATTCAATTCCCAACAACCACATGAAGGCTTACAACCATCTGTTCAGCTACAGTGTACCCATATACATAAAATAAATCTTTAAAAGAAAAAAAAAAAAGAACAGCCAGTGCTCTTAACCACTTTACATTTCTCCAGCTCCCCCCCCCCCCTTTTTTTTCAAGGTTTAGATTTTAAACATTTCCTGAGGTCAATATTCTGAAGTTGTGATGGAACATACACCCCCGAAGTGGATCCTGGGAACCCAACCTCTCCCTCCATTTCTTTCTTGGCATCCTGGCTATAAACAACTTCAAAAGATGGGCAGAAATGTAAGCCAGAAAGCCTTCCTCCCTGCATTCTGCCACCTTAGCAGTAAACTGACAGCCTTCCCCGGAGGCACTCGACCTCCAGCTCACTGCTCCTCCTTACACTGTGTAAGCCCCAAGTCAGTCCCAAGGACCAGGGCGGTCCCCGCGGGATTCCATCACTGTTAGTCTGGGAGTTTACTTGACCATATCTGAACCTAACCTAAGGAACCAGGAGTAGGGGGCTGGAGAGAGAATTCAGCAGCTGGGAGCACTGACTGCTCTTCCAGAGGTCCTGAGTTCAATTCCCAGCATCCACATGGTGTCTCACAACCGTCTGTAATGAGATCTGATGCCCTCTTCTGGTGTGTCTGAAGACCACAGAGTACTCACAATAAAATAAATAAATGTTTAAGGACAAAAAAAAAAAAAAAAGAACCAGGAGAGAGTCCTGGGCATGTGGGCATGGTGGGAAAACCTTAAAACAAACAAACAAAACCCAAACAGAAAATAAGTAAATGATCTGAGGTAGAGAGCCCTAGAAGACTGCCGGGTCTGGCTGCAGGCTGTCGTGAACACGGAGCTGGGAGGGCTGGCCACCAAATGGACTTAGAGCATCTGTATGCTTGGCAAACACTTACCACTATGTCACCTCAAGCTAAATTCAGGGTGAGGCTGTCCCAGCGACAGAGCGAGGCATCCGGAACAAGGCTCCCTGCACACCCAGTCTGGGCTCTGGTGCCAATGCCAAAAGCCAGCCCAGAAGCTCCTCCGAGTACCCAGTCCCTCAGCCCTCCCAGCCCTGCTCTGAGGACAGCTCCAGGATCCGATCCTATGCCAAGGCTTGGAGCCTGGAGCTCATTTTCTTTATTCTATCACATCTCTGGGCAGGGTTTGGGGGAGACAATAGGATCCTCCCCATGCCTCCCATGGCCTGCTCACATGTTCTTCTGGGCCAGGATTATGGCATTGACGTCATCAGTGTTCACCATGCTGAGGAAGCGGCCACAGAAGACCCTTGAGGCTGAGTCTGGGCTGTCCATCTCTTTCTCCTCCGCCTCCGATGCCTGAAATGACTGGAACAGAATGTGAGGTCAGCACTAGAAAGCTGAGGATGTCAAGAGCTCATCATGGCCACCAGCACATCGCTCCCAGCTGGAAATGTGGGGTGTTTGGGAGCCTAGCAGGAACACATCCCCAGGACACATAAGCCTGGAGGGCTGAGCATGGTAGCACACTTGTTGATTCCAGCATTCAGGAAAGCTAAGGCAGGAGGATGGAGACCTAAGCTACCTGGGGCTGAAGAGGGAGGCCTTCACTCTGCCACCCTCCATAGCTTACAGTGGGCCAGACCGCAGAACTCTCCATGGGCACAGCCGGATATGTCATTTCTCCTTTCACTGTCCACACTAGGTTCTGCAAGGCAGTCACTCCACCTCCTCTCAAGCTCTGTGCCCGGCTGGCTTCAGGTCAGTGTTTTCTATAGAACACACTCAGGTCAGACTGCAGAGAGAGACTGCTTTTCCTTCTCGATACAAAGCCTAGGGTGTCGGACATCCTGGGCTAGCTACAGGTGGCCATAGATACGACATAAAACTCAGATCCTCTTCCAGTCCAGCAAGTACTCTGTGGCATCTCTGCAGGTCCATTCTTCTACCAGCATCCTGGGTCTACCTGTCTGCACATGCTCCCCACCTCACCATCACTGAGCCCAGCTCTGTGTATAGGTTCTAGAGACCGAACCTGGGTCCCTAAGCATGTTATCAGCTCAGTTAATTCGGCAAGTGCACCTTCCCTTTAAGACAGGGTCACAGGGCTGGAGAGATGGTTCAGTAGTTAGGAGCACTGACTGCTCTTCCAGAGGTCTTGAGTTCAACTCTCAGCAACCACATGGTGGCTCACAACCATCCTTAATGGGATCTGATGCCATTTTCTGGTGTGTCTGAAGACAGGATTACACCATGTTCCAGCATGTAGCTCAAGCAAGCTGGAACTCTCTATGTAGCCCACAATGATCCCAACTTACAGCGTAGCTGAGGACAACCTTGACTTCCTAATTCTCCTGCCTTACCTCCTGAGGCTGGCACCTGGTTTTTATACATACGCATAATGTATGTATGTACTGTAGTTGGTATGCATGTGGACATCAGAGGACAACTTTGGGAGTTGGTTCTGTTTCTACCATGTTGGTAGCCCAGGATCAGGACAGCTAGGGCTACACAGAGAAACCCTATCTCAGAATGAAACAAAACAAAACAAAATACTCAAAAACCAAAACTATACATATTTAGTTTTTTGAGACAGGATCTAACTCTGTAGCTCTGCATGGCCTGGAACTTATTATGTAGACTAGGCTGGCCCATCTCTTTTGTCAAATTGCTGTGGCTGGAACACATGTTTCACACATGAGGGCCTGTGGCCCTTACTCAGCCCTGTTTCTGATTATCTTAAAGAATGGAGTTAAGCCGGGCAGTGGTGGCCCACGCCTTTAGTCCCAGCACTTGGGAGGCAGAGGCCAGCCTGGTCTACAGAGTGAGTTCCAGGACAGCCAGGGCTACACAGAGAAACCCTGTCTCGAAAAACAAAAAACAAAAGACTGTCCCTAAATAAATAAGAGTCAGGTTTGGTAAATGCCCTTGTACAGTGCTAGAGAAGACAGGAAGATCAGAAGTTCCAGGTCACCTTTGCTTTCTTTGTGAGTTAAGGACTAGCCTCAGACAAATGAGACCCTGACCCAAAACAAGACTGACCACAAGCCAGGTGGGGTAACTCATGCTTGTCATCCCAGTACTTGAGAGACTGAGGAAGGTGCATTTCAAGGAGACGGAGAGGCCAGTCTAGGTTGCTATCTCAAATTTTTAATTACTTTCTACTTGTACTTGGGTGGCTGAAGCAGGAGTATTACCAGGAATTGGAGGCTAATTTGAGCTATCATCTGAAAAAAACACTAACTCTCCCCAGGAATGCCAGGCTGACTGGAATGGCTCTGCTTCTCAAGGTCACAAGTAGGAGCACAAGGAGCCATCCCGCCCCAGTCCTCTAAGGACTTCAAGTCGGCGGCCAAACTCCGAAGGGGAAACAACAACAACAACCGCAAAGAACCAAACCGGATAAGGCGGGAATCAAACAAACACGGAGTCCCCGCCCCTTCGAGCGGGGAAACTGAGTCACACGCGCACTCTAAGCCGCTCAGGGCTCCCGGTTGCGGACAGTCACACAACTAGGGTTCCCATCTAGACTGGCCCGCGCTGTCGCTGCGAACCGGGGAAACTGAGGCTGTGTCAGTCCCAGAACTGGGATAGGCCCTCCCTCCCCGCCGCGGCCTCTTGGCGCCCCGCGGTCCCGCCCAGCCCGGCCCCGGCTTCTCCGGCCTCGGCACCTGCACATCTGGCGGCTTGGCTCTCGCTTCCGGGAGGGCGCCCGCGCGCATACGTCATCACAGAGCGTCCAGAGCTCCTGTCGAGGCGCCCAGGAGTCTGCGCGTACTCGCAGCAAGGAGGAGGTAGGACCAAAATGCAGAAATGCTTTGTGAACGTCAAATGACGATCAATCGCAGGACTAGATGCGCGCACGCGTAGTGTCCCAAACATGGCTCAAGCATTCCGAAAGTGGGCAATTAAATGTACTATTTATTAATCCAGGGTTACACAAGGAAACCCTGTCTCGAAAAATAAAAAGACAATGTCATATGTACCCAGGCTGGATTCCAACTTGCCATGAAGCTGAGGTTACCCTTAAACTCCTGGTCATCCTGCTTCTACTTCCTGAAATGACAAGTACGCCATTGTATTGCCACCATCTGTGACTTTCAGATTTTTGAGATCTCGCTGTAGCTAAGGCTGTCCTGGTATTCAGTATTGTGAGAAATAATCCCCACTCTCTAATGATGAGTCTGGTGGCCGGGCGGTGGTGGTGCACGCCTTTAATCCCAGCACTTGGGAGGCAGAAGCAGGCGGATTTCTGAGTTCGAGGCCAGCCTGGTCTACAGAGTGAGTTCCAGGACAGCCAGGGCTACACAGAGATACCCTGTCTGGAAAAAACAAAAAACAAAACAAAAACAAAAACAAAAAAAAGAGGCTGGTTAAAAAAATAAAGAGATTTGATTCGTTTTGCTTGGGTTTTTCTTTTGGTTTTTCGAGACGGCTTCTGTGTGTAACAGAGCCCCGGCTGTCCTACGCCCGCTTACTTAGACAAGGCCAGACTCAAACTCAGAGATCTGTGGGCCTTTGCCTCCTGAGTGGCAAAGGATTAAAGGCCTGTGCCACCAGAACCAGCCAGTTTTGGTTTTGTGAAGCAAGGTTTCTCTTATCTCTGGTTGTCCTGGGACTTTTTCTGTAGGTCCAGTTAAGAGAAACACTTGTTTGTTTGCTTGGTTTTGGCTTTTTGAGACAGGGTTTCTCTGTGTAGCCCTGGCTGTCCTGGAACTCACTCTGTAGACGAGGCTGGCCTCGAACTCAGAAATCCTCCTGCCTCCCAAGTGCTGGGATTAAAGGCGTGCACCACCACCGCCCAACTGGTTCTTTTTTTTTTTTTTTTTAAATTGCTGGGGCCAGGCAGTGGTGGCACACACCTTTAATCTCAGCACTTGGGAGGCAGAGGCAGGCAGATTTCTGAGTTTGAGGCCAGCCTGGTCTACAGAGTGAGTTCCAGGACAGCCAGGGCTACACAGAGAAACCCTGTCTTGAAAAACCTAAATATATATATATAACATACATACATATATACATATATTCCTTGCATGTAAAAAAAAAAAGACACTGAGGTCTACACTGCTCAATTGAGCACCTGCCTAACACGTGCAAAGGTCCCAGTCCCATTTCAAGTACTACAAGAACCAAAGAACAACAGCAAAAAAACCAAACTCACTGGGTTTCAGATATAGCCAGGTTCAAAGCCCTCAGAACTGGAACTAGCCCACGGTTTCTTTGATATCAAGTGAAAGAATTACAGGATCATTCTTGAAAGGGGACATCGCAGGGAGAATGAAACACCTTGGGAGAATAGATAAGTCCCTTCCAGTGAGAGGCGGTGCCTTCTCCCTGGCACTTTAGCTCCCTCTGGCAGAACTTGCATGGAGAGCAGGCAGTTACTGATCACCTGTCTGCCCCAGGTGATTAGCCTGGAAATAGAACGTAGTGGCTGGTGGCCGTACAGTATCCACTTGGACTTGACACTGTCCTTCAGCTTTGAGCTATTGTTCTTTTAGACAACGCAATGTAGCCAAGCCCGGTCGTGAACTTCTGATCCTCAGATCCTCATTTATCAAGTGCTGAGACAACAGACATGCACCCTGCCTGGCTTCCTGACCACCTCTGTACCTTCAAGTTAGCTTAGTAAGCAGTCACACAAGATCCCAGAACCTTAACGCTTGGAGAGATGGCTCAGGGGTTAAGACCCCTGACTGCTCTTCCAGAGGTCTTGAATTCAATTCCCAACAACCACATGGTGGCTCACAACCGTCTGTAATGGGATCTCATGTCCTCTTTTGGTGTGTCTGAAGACAGTGACAGTGTACTCATAAAAAATTAAATAAATAATTCTTTAAGACTCCAGAACCTCACAAGCAAGCTAAACACTTTGCTGCCAGCTTGGACTACATGGTCCAAGCTGGCAGCAAACCAGCTAACTAAAATACAATATAAAACATAAAACAAAAGAGAATGCTAGGCCGGGCGGTGTTGACGCACGCCTTTAATCCCAGCACTTGGGAGGCAGAGGCAGGCGGATCTGAGTTCGAGGCCAGCCTTGTCTACAGAGTGAGTTCCAGGACAGACAGGGCTACACAGAGAAATCCTGTCTCGGAAAAAAAAAAAAAAAAAAACAACCGAGAGAGGGGGCTTGGGCGGAGAGAATATGCTATAATAAATAGCTGAGACCGGTGTGGTAGCACACACCTTTAATTTGAGTAGCAGACAGACAACGCCAGTATGATCTCCATGAATTCAAGGCCAGCCTGGTCTGGTAAGGTGCTGCGTCCAGGACAGCCAGGACTACAGATAGAGGCTCGCTCCCCACGCCCCAGGAAAGTAGAGGAGGAGGGGAGAAGAGGATAGGAAATAAAGTATTAAGTAAAATTATGAAAAACTACTGTTTTTCAAAGAGCCCCGAAACTGACCGTGCATGAACTACAGTGTGTCTTGTTTATTTCTAACTCGTCAGTGAGCAGGAGGAAGCCCGCTCCGATGTGAACTCAAATCAGGGTGTGCTGCTACCCTCCCCTACTGAGGCCCCGCCAGAGCGTTCCCACCTCCCATTCCCAACAGCCCCTCCACCTAGAGGCTAGAGCCCCTTTAAGAACGGCCGGCGGAGCTTACCAGGAAAAAGGCAGCGTCGAGGGCGCGAGATGGACGCGTGCACCAGCCAATAAGCGTGGCGGACGCGGCGTGACCAGCCAATGGGCGCGCGGGGGCGGGGCTGCGCATCTGAAGCTGTTTCCCGAGGCGCGGCGGCCGCGGCTGGGGGCGGGGAGGGGGCACAGGACCCCAAGCGGGGTCCCCGAGCCGCAGGCACGTGTGACGGGGTGTAGCGAGGAGGCCGAGGCTCCCGGAGGGCAAGGCCTCCCGAGGCTGCGGGGGCCCGGGCCTCCCGGGGCGGTAGTGTCGACCGGGCGCGGGGCGGCGTTGGGGTGCGGGGCGCGCGGGGCATTGTGGGGGCTCGGGGCGGGAGGGTCTCCGGTCGGGGCCGGATCCCGGAAGGAGCCCCGCAGGTGAGGGTCTCAGGGCAGGGACGCAGGGCTCCGGGGCTTCCTGGGGCTTAAGGAGAGGGCATGATAGGATGTAGGGTTCTACGGCTGGGTTGGGGGGCCTCGGTAGAGAGGCCTGGGGCCAGCGAGATGGTGCAAGGTTCCATATTGGTGTTCCCACTACTCTTTCGCTTTCGTTTAATTTTGAGACTGGGTCTCCCGTATTCTGAGCTAGTCTTCCAAGTGGCTGTGTAGGCGGCCAGCTCGGGCTGGCCTTGAACTCCAGGCCTCCCTGTCTTAACCTCCCAAGAGCTGGATGACAGGCGTGCACCGCCACACCAGTCTTACAGGGGTGCTGATTCCAAAGTGTTGTGCTTGCCAGGAGAACGCTACTCCAGCGAATTACAATCCTAGCTTATGCTTTCAATTTCTTGAGACAGGGTTTCATGTAACCCATGGCCTTGAGTACCTGGTCATCGTCGTTCCTCTATCTCCCGATTGCTGGGATGAAAGGCATTTGCTGATACCTGGTTTCTGCAGTGCTGGGGATAGAACCCCGGGTCCTATGTTTGCTAGACAAGTGCCCTGTTGCCTGAGCTATCTTCCCAGTACCCTACTATGATTAGAAGCTGGAAGCAGGCTTGATGATAGAGGCAGATTGGAGCCATGGTTCCTGTTGGGAGATTCAGTACCTTAAGGGTAGGGAGCAAGAGACATTAAGTATCTGGCACCACGCCTTTATTGCTGGAGCCTTTAAGCAGAGAAGGTAGCCAGAGTCAGGAACCTCTACTAAAAATTCACCTTTTTCAAGTAACCCAGAAGTTATAAAAATTGCTGTCCCAAGGCCTCAGTGACAGTCCCCACAGCACCCTTTTCTTGACATTCAGTTCAATTAACTTTTCAGTCTTGGCTCTACTGTTTTTTTATTTTGTTTTGTTTTGTTTTTTATTTGTTTGTTTTTTCCGAGACAGGGTTTCTCTGTATAGCCCTGGCTGTCCTGGAGCTCACTGTGTAGACCAGGCTGGCCTCAAACTCAGAAATCCTCCTGCCTCTGCCTCCCGAGTGCTGGGATTAAAGGTGTGAGCCACCACTGCCCGGCCTTGGCCCTACTGTTAATTGGCTTGTTTTCTGACCTTGGCCAAGTGGCTTTGTCTTTCTGTGCTTGTTGCATCTTTTTTTGTGTAAGCTAGGGGTTTTCCTACTTCTGTGTTTATAAAGACTCCAAGACAGGCAGTGGTGGCGCACGCCTTTGATCCCAGCACTTGGGAGGCAGGCGGATGTCTGAGTTCGAGGCCAGCCTGGTCTACAGAGTGAGTTCCAAGACAGCCAGGGCTACACAGAGAAACCCTGTCTTGAAAAAAAAAACCAAAAAAAAAAAAAAAAAGATTCTATAATAACAGCTAACCCAGCTGCAGTTTGTGGCTCAGAGTGAGAGGCCTGAGTCCCTTCTTTCAACAAGCCAGGCTGGTCAGATGCCCAGTGTGCACATGATGAATGCAAGGGCAAGCAAGATACATGAGGGACGGCAGTCGGAAGGGGCTGCCCAGATGGAATTAATCACTGTCATGCTTGGCTGTCCCCCTAGGGCCAGTTCCTGATCCCCCAGCAGCATGGCGTCTTGGGCTGAGCCCTCTGAGCCTGCTGCCCTGCGACTTCATGGGGCCCCACTTCTGGAGGGCTTTGAGGTGCTTGATGGGGTTGATGATGCAGAGGAAGAAGATGACCTAAGTGGGCTGCCACCACTAGAGGACATGGGACAACCTACAGTGGAGGAGGCCGAGCAGCCTGGAGCCCTGGCTCGGGAGTTCCTGGCAGCCACAGAGCCTGAGCCAGCCCCGGCCCCAGCCCCAGAAGAGTGGCTGGACATTCTGGGTAAGTGTGCTGGGTTGGTTGGAGGCACTTTGACCCAGGGACTTCTGGTCTCTTGAGCTTTGTGTCCCCTTCTGTGTGGGCTGGAAGTGCCATTAGGACATTAATGGCTGGTTTTTATTTGTTTATTTTGAGATAACCTTACTGTGAAACCCTGGCTGGCCTTGAACTCAGGCTACAGTCTAAGCTGGGTCTGAACTTTGGATCCTCCAGACTCATTGTCTCAGGCTCATTGGTTTTACAGGCCTGTGCTATGTGGCTGGCTTCTGAGATGGCTTGATACCTGTGTATTTGTGAAATCCGTTTCCTGGCTCATACTTGGCATGCACACATGATTTGTAACAGGTTCCTTTTTACCCCCAGTGCTGGTAACAGCAGCTCAGAGAGACTGAGTCACCTTCCTGGAGCCACACAGCCTTTGCACTGGGTGCCAGCAGCTCTAAGACAACTCCCACTACATCTTCCCTAAGCATTTGTCTAGACATGTGACAGAGTCTAAAAACTATGGCACAGCCATAGTTAACCCTTCTGTTAACCCCAGTTCTGTTAACCCTTCTCTTGTTCCACAGCATTTATTTTCTCTCCTAAAATGCTTTCTCTGGATAGCACCATCAGGATTTTTTCCCCTTATTTTGGTGTGGTGCTAGGGAGCTAGGAAGTGGAAGCCAGGGCCCGTGTGCCAGGCAGAGACTCTACCGTTGGGACTCACCCCACCCTCTCACTAGGGAGTTCTAGGACGGAAAGGTTTCTTAAAATCCTGATCTGCAGGAGCTGGAGAGACAGCTTAGTCTTTGCTCTTCTAGTTTGTGGGTTCAATCCCCAGTACCCATGGCTGCTCACAACTGTAACTCCAGTTTGAGGGAATCTGGTGCCCTCTTCTGGACTCTGCCAGCACTGCACTCATGCAGGAAGAATGCACATAGACTTGAAGTTTAAAAAAAATAAGTGCATTAAAGTCCAGAACAGCCATGTTGGTCAGGCATGGGGGGGTGGGGTACAAGGTGAAAGGCATATTCAGCTATGCCGTTTGCTGTCTATGAAAAAAATGGAGCCAGCCAGGGCAGCTGTTCCATGGAGCTAGTCTCCGGCTCTAGTGTTGGTATGTCATCCCCTAACTCTGCTCTGTTAGGGTAGGGCACTGTTGGAAGATACACCATGTCTTGGTTCTACCCCAGTGTCACAATGACACTGAACCTTCACTGCACATGAAGGTGGCTCGGTAGAGCAGAGACCCTATCTGGCCGCCAGATTACAGATTTACACCCTGGCCCCTGCAGGGAACGGATTGCTGCGGATGAAGACACTGGTCCCAGGCCCAAAAGGCTCTAGCCGCCCACTCAAGGGCCAGGTGGTGACCGTACACCTGCAGATGTCCCTGGAGAATGGCACCCGCGTACAGGAGGAGCCTGAACTGGCCTTCACACTGGGAGACTGCGATGTTATTCAGGTGGGAGCTGGGTGGGCAGGTGGGCGGCCCATCACAGGGCCTGTGCTCTTGTGACACTCACTGGCTGTCCTCCAGGCCCTGGACCTCAGCGTCCCGCTCATGGATGTGGGCGAGACAGCCATGGTCACTGCTGACTCCAAGTACTGCTACGGTCCCCAGGGCAGGTGAGAGCTGACCTGTGTATGTAACTGTCCCCACAGTCCTTCCTAGTTCATAAAAAGGAAAGCTGAGGTTTAGGCTGGCCAGGTCATAGGCTTAAGGATAATATCTCAGATTGTGATGGGTGATTGACATGGGGACCCCAGGACCTGAGGCCCGGCCTTCCTGCCTCAGATTCAACCGGGCATGGAGGGTGTGGTAGTGGCTGTAGCCTGGTTGCTAGGTCTGAGTGTCCCCTGTTGGCCACTTCCCCAGCAGGAGCCCATACATCCCCCCCCACGCAGCCCTGTGCCTGGAAGTCACCCTGAAGACAGCAGAGGACGGACCCGACCTGGAGATGCTAAGTGGGCAGGAGCGCGTGGCCCTGGCCAACCGCAAGCGGGAGTGTGGCAATGCCCACTACCAGCGTGCTGACTTTGTGCTGGCTGCCAACTCCTATGACCTGGCCATCAAGGCCATCACCTCCAACGCCAAAGGTGACGAGTTGCCTGGGGTGTGTGTGTGCATGTAGAAGTCAGAGGACAAGTCAGGGAAGGCAGTTCTGTCCTTCCGTTGTATGCAAGGGGTTCAAAATTCAGTTTGTCAGCCTTTGCAGCAAGGACGTTTACCTGCTGAGCCATCTTGCCAGCCTGTAGGATGGCCAGACTTCTGCACCATCATTTGGGCCATAGAACGTTCTAGAATATTCCAGAATATAGACATATTTCCTGCCATCTATAACCTTCAGGTCAGTGGCTCCTTTCAGGTGGTATATGTATGGTCAGAAGCTAAGGCAGGAGGATGGCCAATTATAGTCAGT
>JADRCD010225410.1:16230-34662 GCA_019843815.1 Montemys delectorum | reverse complement strand
GAGAGAGAGAGAGAGAGAGAGTGTGTGTGTGTGTGTGTGTGTGTACTTGAGCGTGAGTATTTGCTTGCAGTAGGGGTCAGAGGTGAAAGCCTGGTGTTTTTCTCAGCCACTACCCACATTTTCTGACATGTCATTGGACCTAGAGCTCAGTGGCCATGCCTGCCTCTCCCCAGTGCTGAGATTATACACATGCACATGCACTTGACTCATAAGTGAGCCCTGGGATCTGAATTCACATCCTCATGCTTACACACAAACCCTTGGTGGCATGGGCCTGTCAGCTTAACATGAGGGTGGCCACAGAAAGGTCAGGGGTTCAAGATTATTCATGACTACGTAGTGAGTTGGAGTCCATCCATAGCTGCTTGAGACCCTAACTATGGTGTAAGGACTTGGGTGGCCTATTAGGGGTCTGGTGGTGTAGACCCCAGAGGAGGGTGTACCTGTTTCCCAGTGACCACTCCCCTACAGTGGACATGACTTGTGAGGAGGAGGAGGAGCTGCTACAGCTGAAGGTCAAGTGTCTGAACAACCTTGCGGCATCACAGCTAAAGCTGGACCACTACCGAGCAGCGCTGCGCTCCTGTAGCCAGGTGCTTGAGCACCAGCCCGACAACATCAAGGCACTGTTCCGCAAGGGCAAGGTGTGTTGTGACCATGACGACTCCCAGTCTCGGGAGCCCCTCAGTTTGTGTTGAACGCTTCTTTGTTTTGTTTTGTTTTGTTTTGTTTTTGTTTTTCGAGACAAGATTTCTCTCTGTAGCCCTGTCTGTCCTGGAACTCACTCTGTAGACCAGGCTGGCCTCGAACTCAGAAATCCGCCTGTCTCTGCCTCCCAAGTGCTGGGATTAAAGGCGTGCGCCACCACTGCCCGGCATGGTGAATGCTTCTTATATATGATCCTCTTTGGCTGCCATCTTCTTCTCCAGAGGGAAAACTAGCTTTGTTATATCATGGCCTTGGGAGCCCTAAGCCATGTGTTTCTGCTCCCGTGCTGCCTCTTCTGCCCAGGTCCCAGCAGTCATGGGCACTACAGACAGTGTGGCCAGGCAGGGCTGAGGACACAGCTGTCAGCTTAGCCCTGGTTGACTGGCCCTGCATGGCTCCCTTTTTGCCTAGTGCCCTTGCTAATGTTTTGTGGTTGGCCAAGGAAACCAAGGCAGAGACACTTGGTGTGTGGGAAGCTGCTTATGAAGCACTGTGCAGGCTTCTGCAGGGAAACCAGATGTGCTGATGTAGGAGCCTCAGTGTTGAACCAGGCCCTGTGACCCAGCCACAGAGCTGAAGCCTAAAGACGGATTGTAGCCAGATAGCAGTGTAGGCTGTTAGTCCTAACACCCAGGAGACTGAGGCAGGAGGATTGCCACACGATGTAGGCCCTCCTAGGCTATAGTAGAAAAATGCAGAAAGATGTTTGGCTGTTGAAACTGTCCCATCAGGAAAGCTGCCTTCAAACCTGGTGGGATTTGTTAGGCCATGGGATATTGAGTCTTATCTGAGGCTCCTGTGATATGAGTTGCTGCCCCCAAGTCCCCTTGTTCCAGTGCAGCAGTGATACCAGTGCCAAGCTGTGGCTTGAGGTCAGGGTACCATTGCAGGGCAGAGGGGAGTGAGCTCTGGGCAGATACAGAGAGTGGGTGCCTCTCCCATAGGTGCTGGCTCAGCAAGGTGAATATAGTGAGGCCATCCCCATCCTGAGGGCTGCCCTGAAGCTGGAACCTTCCAACAAGGTAAGCAGAACTCTGCTGGTCTGGGCTGGCAAGTCCCTGTAGTTATCTGCCTCTAGTCATTATTGCAGTTCTGTCTTCTGACTTGCCTAGGGGTGAGACAGCAGCTCCCACTTTGTTAGAGCTGATGGGGGCAGGTAGAACCACTGAGTGTTAGGAGCCCCAACACTTGACAAACCTTAGGACCTACCAGAAGAAGGGAGCAGTAATGATGACAGGCAAGTCAGCTGCCTCTTGCATGTGCTCACTTACTCCCACCCACCTCCCACAGACGATCCATGCGGAGCTCTCAAAGCTGGTAAAGAAGCGTGCTGCACAGCGAAGCACAGAGACCGCCCTGTACCGAAAGATGCTAGGCAACCCCAGCCGGCTGCCTGCCAAGTGTCCAGGAAAGGGGGCCTGGGTGAGCCTGGGTGGAGTTGGGCAGGGCTGGAAGGGGATGCTGGGGACATTAGCCCAGGAAGAAGATGGGACTGTCTGGACCTGCAGGACTCGTGGTGTGGGTTGGAGGCTCAGGCAGAGAAAGAAAATCCATTGGAGCAGTGGGTATTTGGTTTAGGTTTGGGTGTGCATGGTACAAACGCTGGCTAGGAGGCCTGTGTGGATCATAGTAGTTGCTTTGGCTACGCAGCCAGCTTTCACCCTTCCCTTTATTCACAGTCCATCCCGTGGAAATGGCTGTTTGGGGCGACTGCCGTGGCCCTGGGGGGCGTGGCGCTCTCTGTGGTCATTGCTGCCAGGAACTGACTGTCCCCCTGCTCACCTGGACCCCAACCTGTGCTACCCAACTCCCCAGGCTCCCTGTCTACTGCCCTCCCTGGCCGAGACGCCTCCTATGGGTTGGGGGAGCAAGGATTGAGGGTCACATAACTCAACAAGCAGGAAGGACTGAGACCCTGAAGGAGGGACATGGGGTGCAGCCCAGAGGGAGGGGCCCTGTTCTTCCAGACCCAGTTGTCTCTTTCCCACAACCCTGTCCTCTGGGGTCAGGCCTCAGCTGGGGCAGCCTCAGTTTTCCTTCTCAGTAGGCCTGGGGGCAGCACTACCATTCCTTCCTGCCCGCCTGCACCCTCTGTCCAGGCTCCCCCACAGTGAATTAAATAAAGCCTCACCCCACACCTACTGCTTTCCAGGCCTCTTTGTGATGACACTGAGAAGCCCTGAGTCACAGCTGAGCCAAGTCCCTCACAAAAGCTGCTTTAAGGAGTGATTGGTGGCCTGTGCCCAGGCCACATCAGCTGGACTTCAGAGGGCTCCTGCATAGCCCTGCCAGCGCTTTTCATTTCCTGCCTGAGGTTGGACCGTGTTGGGGTCCTGTGGACTCTGGGGTCATTTTGGGTGTTATGATTTCAAAAGAGTCACTGGCCTTGCATGCATGAGGCCTTGGGTTCTACAAGAAAGAGGTGGAGGACCATGCAGGCATGACCATGGGTTAAAGGTCAGGTGTATATGTTTGTGTTACTTTGAGTTGTGCAGGGATGATGGTCACCTGAGCAGGGTCCCTGTGTCTGCAGATTAAGAAGGCTGGTCTATGCAGTGACTGCAGGCTCTGTCTGCCATGTTACATCTGAGACCTGAGGGCTGACCTATGAGCACTGATCTGAGCTTGGTCATGCTTCTGAAAGTCAGGATCACTTTGACCACCTTGTCTCCAAACCTGAGACCTCATACTACCTGGCATTGCCAGTAGAAGGGTCATTCATGCAGTGCCTGGTTCTTTAGGGAATTTGTTTTGAGGTATGGTTTCATGTAGCTAAGGCTGATTTTCAACTTCTCATCCTCCTGCCTCCACCTCTCAAGTGTTGGGATGGCAGGTATACTAGCTATATGATATCATATCTCATACTTAAATGGTATTTTTTCTTTTTTTTTTTTTTTTTCTTTTAAAAGATTTATTTATTATTTGTAAGTACACTGTAGCTGTCTTCAGACACTCCAGAAGAGGGCATCAGATCTCATTACAGATGGTTGTGAGCCACCATGTGGTTGCTAGGATTTGAACTCAGGACTTTCGGAAGAGCAGTCAGTGCTCTGAACCGTTCGTTGAACCATCTCTCTAGCCCTGTTGTTCGTTTGTTTTTTTTAAAGATTTATTTATTATGTATACAGTGTTCTGCTTTGCGTGTATGTTTGCAGGCCAGAAGAGGGCACCAGATCTCATAGATGGTTGTGAGCCACCATGTGGTTGCTGGGAATTGAACACCAGACCTCTGGAAGAGCAGACTGTGCTCTTAACCTCTGAGCCATCTCTCCAGCTCAATGTTTTTGTTTTTTGTTCTTTTAAAAAAATGTTTAGGGGTTCTGGGATGGAACTAAAGACCTGTTTTTCAAAAATCCTTAAAGAGCTCAGAGGTAGACAGTGAGTCTCCATGGATTGCTACTCAGCAGTTGTCTGCAGATCCTCAGAGCCCCAGCTATCCTTGCCTTTTCCCAACTGGCCTAGCCTTGGGGACGAATACCTGGACAGCAGTGTGCCTGTCACCCAAAGCTATTCTGATCTCAGCTAGGGTGTTGGGGAGGCCTGCTGTGTCCAGCCTATCTACGAAGGTGCAGAGTGCCTGCCTACACCTGCTCACCAGAATCTGCACTGGTCTTGCCCCGTCCCCCAGATACCCAGCCTCCAACCTCCTCTTTATAAGTTCCCTGAAGTTGGTGTAGCACCTATATACCTCCTGCATCCTTTGTTTACCTCAGAGACAGGGTCTTGCAGTACAGTCTAGGGACTGCTGGATACCAGTTATCCTCCTGCCTGGGTAGCTGATCCTACAAACTTGCCATCATCTCTGGCTTATTTTGCAATACCGGGGATCCAAGATCTCATTACGTTTTATTAAACTGTACACTGAGGGGTGGGTTGTCTGTGCAATGGTGCGTCTCACTTCTTCCTCGTGGGCCCTAGGGATTAAATTTAGGTCGTGAGACTTGGTAGCAAGCACCTTTACCTACAGAGCTGATTTGCCAGCCCAGAAAGTACTCTAGAGATGGGTGAGCCATGTGTCTACCCTCTCACTGGGGGATCCTGGGCTATGATTTTCTGCCTTTGGAGGCTGGGTACAAGGTAAGAGGACTCTGGATCCAATGAGGGAGCCTGTCCTGCCATGGAAGACTCAGAACACTGAGACCAGAGGATTCTGAGTTCAAGGCTACCCTAAGCTATATTATGGTAAATTGCAGGCAAACCTGGACTCATGAAACTATGCCTTAAAGTAAGGGTCTGGAGAGGTGGCTCAGCAGCTGTGAGTGCTTGCTGCTCTTGCAGAAGACTTGGGCTCAGTTCCCAGCATGGAAACTCACAACCGTCTGTAAGTCCAATTCTAGAGGACCTCATACCTTCTTATGGCAATCCATGGCACACAGACACACATGTATGCAAGCATTCATGCACATAAAAGTAGCTTAAAAGTGGGTGGTGACTCACACCTATCTTAGCATGTGGGAGCCCAGGACTATGTTGGTGAAACACAGTGTTTTCTGACCCTTTGCTCTGTGGTTGAACTAAATAGACTGGGAAAATAACCAGAGATGTCTCCTGGAGACTGTAGCTGGCAGCTCAATTGCTCTATGGCTTGACTAGCTAGGATCCCTCCTCCATAACAGTGTGCTAAAAGCTTTATACTGGGGATGGCAGCACAAGAGTTTAGTCCCAGCAGTTCAGAGGCAAATGCAAGCAAGCTCTTTAGTTTGAGGCCCATTGCTCTATGTAACAAGTTCCAGGTCAGCTGGAAACCCTGTCTCAGATTATATATATGATGTATGAGAAATATACCTTTTAAAAAAGATATATTAGAGGTCAATGTGCAGATGTTCAATACATCCCAGCAATTCAGTCTATTAAAAACTGTCCACAGGAGCTGGAGAGATGGTTCAGCAGTTAAGAGCACTGACTGCTCTTCCGAAGGTCCAATTCCCAGCAACCACCTGGTGGCTCAGATCTGTTACCCTCTTCTGATGTCTCTGAAAATAGTTACAGTGTACTCACATACATAAAATAAATAAATGCATCTTAAGAAAAAAAAAGCTGTCCACAGGTAAGCAGTCAGCAGCAGCAATTGATGCTGATCATCACATGGTAAGAAAAGCTGTTAATTACACACACCAAAATATTACATAGTCATCAAAAAGGAACGAGGCCCTGATTCATCACCAATTGATGACCCTTGACAACAATCACACCTCAAAGGCCTCAGCTTGTGGGAACCGCACTATGAAATGCCCACAAAGACAAGCAGATCAGAGTTACCAGGGGACAGACAGAGAGGGAACAGGAAAAACTACAAATGAGGACCAGGCTTTTCTTTGACAGGAAGGAATGTTCTGGAACAGTCAGTGGTAGTGGTTGTGCAACATTGAGTACGTGTTGGATGTCGCGTTAAGAGTTGTTTATTGGAAAGCCAGCGCATGACGTGTGGGAGATTCCTCCAGTTGTTGAACTTTTAGCATTAGACACATTCAGCACTTCATCCTGTTTCCACAGACCTTGCCCCGTTCGGGGAATCCCCCATTAGCTGGACCCAGCAAACCCATGCCCACTTGGTTTACATAACCACGCCCACTCCCTCCTGGTGCGAACAGGCCCCGCCCACTTGGCCCTCTGGAGGGCTGTGCGCAGACTCCACCAAAGGAACATGGAAGAAAAAGCATAAAATCAAGCTTAAAGGCCCGAGTGAAGCTAACTTCGTTCAAGTGTTAAGGGTTCACGAATAACACATGTAGAGGCGGGGCTAGGGGCTTGGAGAGGTGGAGCCATCAGGGCGTTATGAATATGTATGAGGGGTGGGGCATAAGGAACGTCCGTCCGAGTGGTCAGGGGTCGTAGTCACTTGAGTGGGGAACCTTTGAAAATTGGCTTGCGAAACGCGGCAGCGGCAACTCCTGAATCACTCCGCTTGTCCAAGCGTCTGAGGGTGCTGGGGAGAGCTATGTAGCCCGGCGCGTGAACTGACGAAGGGCGGACCCTGCAACTACGGGGGGCGTATCACTTCTGCGTTTCGCGGGCAAGCCGAGGTCTGGGAAAATCTCCAATCACGCGGTGGGGGAGTGGCCAAGCCTGCCTCATGAATAATGCAGACATCGGTGGGCGGGCTTTACGGAGGCTGGGGGCGTGGCCAAGGCTTCGCGCTTGGACAGCAGGTCCTCAGAGACGCTGGGTTCCACGGGCGTTTGGGGGCGTGGCATGGGACTGGTGGAGGAGGCGGGCCTCACCACGTGTGGGCGTGGCTAAGTGCGTTTCTTTAAGCTGATTTTTTTTCCACTGGAGGTGGTCTTGCCGCACCTGCGTGACCGTCTAGATCGCGCTGGCAACTACGAACAAACGAGTTCGTCGTCGCCGGCTGGCGGTCTACAGACACGTAGACCATGGCCAGTTTCTTATAAATAATACACCCTCGCGACGGGTCGCGAGGCCGAGAGGGCTTTGCTGGGTTGGGATGAGGATGGGTTTCCAGCGCTCTTCGCCTCATGAATAATGCAGCAGGAGTCGTCAGGTAGGAGGGGCCTGTCTGTGAGCTGGGGGGGGGGGGGGGGGGGGGGCCACCCGCGCACGCGCACGGGAGTTGTTTGCCAGGGAGGGGACGTTTCTTGGAGAGCCGAGAGGCGTGGCCAGTCCACTGCGCGAAGAGCCGTTTTAAGGCTAGGACTGGCCTCGCGAGACCCTGGGGGCGTGATCAGTCGCGCCGCAGTTAGTCTTCGCGGGCGGGTTCCGAGCGCGCGGGGGGCGTGGCTAGCCTCTCCTCATGAATAATGCAGCAAGACTCGGGGTCCTGGGACCCGGGGGCGGGCCTGCGAGTGCTCGGGGGCGTGGCCATCTGTGCGGGCCGCAGGCAGACGTCCCTCTGCTCAGTCAAAGAAGGCACGCGCGCCCGGAGTGGGGCGTGGCCAGGACGGCCTCATGAATAATGCAGCACGTCGGCGGGCGGCGGGCCGGGGCGGGGCGGCGCGGGGTGGGCCAGGCCGGGGCGGGGCGGGGCAGACGCAGTCGCTGAAGAGGGGGGCGGGGGAGTGATGGTTGCAAGATGGCGGCGCTGAAGGAGGCTAGGAGTTACGGGTTGTCGTGTGGGCGCGTGAGCGACGGCAGCAGGGTGTCGGTGTTCCACGTGAAGCTCACCGACAGTGCTCTGAAGGCTTTTGAGAGCTACCGGGCCCATCAGGTGAGCTTTGCGGCGTCCTGGCAGATAGGCTGCGCCGTGGGGAGACACTCGCTGGGACCTGTGGGGGACAAGGCCGCGAGTCCACACCTGGCGACACCTTGGCCAGCCCCGGTGACATCCTTCAGGTTGACTCTACTCTTGTTTCTTTTTTTGAAAACAGGTCCTTTCTATGTAGCTCAGGTCCTGGAACTGACGGCCATCCTCCTGCCTTAGGTTCTTAAGTGCTGGGATGACAGGTGTGTTTGGATCCACTCTTAGAAGGGGTAGTTTAGACAGAAACTTACTGCCTGGTCCCAGATCCTACCACCTCATGTAGCCCTGTTTCTCTGGATACTTTTGGACAGGCTGTTGTGTTTTTCCCACCGACGGAGGTGGTGATGTTAGCCACGGGGGCTTCCTCCCGCCTGGCACTCAGCAGGGGGCAGCTGTATCCACCACACTTGGTCCCTTCATATTTCACTCTTCATCTGGAGAAATCCCAGGCTTTTTGGTGCTGGTTCCTGGCTTGGGAGTGGGGATAGGGATCCTGGCTGTGTCCCTCTCTTCTGGGCCTCACTCTGGGTCACACCTTGATGCTCCACCCAAGCCACGGTATCACCCATCCACTGGGACAGAAGTTGCAGGTCCCCAGGGGAAGTGGCTTGAGGATTCATCTTACTAAAGTGACTGGGGTGTTGAGTCTGTCTGGGATGTGTGTTTGCCTGTGCTGGCGCAGGGGGTGTTGACGCGGTCGAGTGAACAGAGAGTAACTAGGAAAGAATGTGGTTTTCTTCCTGCCTGGGACATGTGCTGCCCCATTGGCCAAGCCAGGAATTTATTCTCCATTCAGTGATCTGGGGAGCATACCTCTTCCTGCATATCTTCCCTTCACTTCTTTGAGCCACTTCCTGCCTGTGCCCAGGTCTTAGTTTTGTCCTCTCTAGAACAGCTTGAATCTCTTTGGAAAAAGTCCTTCTTCCCTTGTCAAAAAGGTTCCTCACCCTGAGGCAGAGAGTGCCCCTGCAGGTGAGAAGGAAGATGTGAGGGTTTGGGTGGCAGCCACTGAGTGACCAGCCCAGCCACTCTTCCTGGTTGGAATTCCAACCTGGAGTCTTCCCCCTTGGGCCATTCCTGACTAGTCCTGGAGTACCAGGGCTCTTCTCAGAAACAGCTGGGCCAGAGCATGAGTCACCACTGTTAGGTGGACTTGGTACCTGGTGGCAGGAGCTGGCCCTCGCCTCGCACTGACACCCCAGCAGCCTTCTCCGGCACCGCTGTCATACTGTTATTTTTAATTTTGGGTTGTATTACATCCCCTTACTAAGCCTGATCTTCTTCTTGTGAGGGCACTTGTGGAATTGCAGGCCACCATGCTCGTGCCCCGAGGAAGCCAGACTCCCATGAGGGAGTCTGGACATTATGGCTGACAGCATTCAGTTTTGGGACAGTCCAAACCTGTGTTTAGCTGGAAAGCTGACAGGGCACTTACTGGCAAGGCGACTTTGGAGTGTAATCTGTGGTCAGCATCAGAGCTTCACTCTATCCTAGGCTGCTGTCAAACCCATGACTCTTGACTCTAGGTGCCAAGGTGGCAGGCAGGCACCCACCACCAGCCCAGCTTCAGAAACACATATAGTTTGTTTCTTGTTTTTAAGTAGAGTCTCACTTCGCAATCCTGGTTGTCCTGGAACTTGCCAGGTAGACCATACTGGTCTCTAGCTCTTGGAGATATACCTGCCACCTTTGTTAGATTAAAGGTGTGTGCCACCGCACCCAGCTTGGATTTAATCTTACTCTCTCAGTGTGGAGGGGTCTGAGCTATGTTAGCTCTGGTAGCAGGAGAGGACAGGTCTGGGATGGTGAACCATGGGGAGGGACTTGGAGAAACTTGAATGACTGGAGAGGCACTGGTCATCAGCTGATGTTCACAGGGCCAGCACCGCCTCTTGTCCCTGCTTTGAATTAGTGCCCCATTAAAAAGCAACCTGTCCAGGTTAGTCCCTTTTGCTTCTCCAGAGCTGGGTCTTGAGTCTGCCGGACACTTGTTTACCACTGAGCAGTGCCACCTGCTCTTACTTTTGTGTGGTCTAGACAGGGTTTCTCTTTGTAGCCCTGGCTATCTTGGAACTCGATATGTCGACCAGGCTGGTCTGGAACTCAGAGATCTCCCTGCCTCTCTGCCTATGAATGCTGAGGTTAAAGTTGTGTATCACTACTTTCCAGCCACTTGCTTTTTTTTTTTTTTTTTTTCCGAGACAGGGTTTCTCTGTGTAGCCCTGGCTGTCCTTTAACTCACTCTGTAGACCAGGCTGGCCTCGAACTCAGAGATCCACCTGCCTCTCAAGTGCTGGGATTAAAGGTGTGTGCCACCACCGCCCGACCCTGCTTAAAGATTTCTTTACCTCCTTTGTATCCCGCCCGGGCTGGCCTTGATCCTCTGGCCTTAGCTTCCCTGTTGCTTCTCATGCCCCAGCACCATCCTATATTTTAGTTTGAATTTCCAAGAGCTTTTTCTTAGCTTCAGGTGTAGCCAGAACAGGGGCTAGAAGGGAACTGTCTGTGGAAAGGGTATGTGTGGCCTGGCAAAGACGCTGGACGTGTTGAGGGGAGGAAGTGTGCGCTTGCCTGTACTGGCACAGAAGGCCATGCCAGTTCAAGGTACAGCCATAGGCATGGCTGGAGCCCATCCCACCCTGGACCTCTAACATAAAAATAATACTAATAAATAAAAAACAGGAAAACTACCTGTGGTCCAAGGCTGAGTACGATGAGGCAGGAGGGTTAGGAATTCAAAGCCAGTCTGGGCTATAAGAGACTCAAAGAATCAACCTAAAAGAGTTCTCAAACCAAACTAGTGCTGATGTGACACTTCATCTGTGAGTGTGGCTTCTAGAACACATGAAGAAATGTGGTCCCCTCATCCTTCCAGGACAGCCAGTCGCTATTGAGAGGCATGTTCCCTGAGAGCCATGAGGTGGGGACCCTGCCTCCACCTACCCCATTGTTCATCATTGCTGGATAGGTGACTCTGTAGCCACATGCTCTCACCCTGCCTTTGGTGGAGAGGCACAGAGAGGTTAGGAAAAATTGAAGGTTCTAGTAGGGTTAAGAACCTTGAGCATCTGTGGGCTAGCAAGGGTCAACCTCCCCCTGTGTCAGTCCCTTCTTCAGTCTTCAGTGACTCTTGTCTGGACTTTGCTGTGGCCTCATATCCCTGGACATCTGTCACTTGCCAGTAGGACGCTGCCTTCTGGGCCCATCTTTAACCACCCCCTGCTCCCCCCAGAAAGAAACAACCCTTCCTTGTCAGCATAGAGCTGGCCTTTGGGCTCACAGGCACCAAGATGCACCCCTCATGTTACACCTGATGCTTTAGAATCCTTGGGAGGCAGAGGTGGGCATGGGAGATCCAGCAGGATGGATGTCAGTAGGGAGCAAAGTTAGGGCTGCGATAGCCAGAGAGGGCCAGGAGGAGAGCAGGTTGCCCTGGCTCACTGTGCTACACCATGGGGGAAATTTGGGAGTTGGGCAGGAGGCCCAGTTAAGCCTGCACATTTCTGGTGTGGCTACCCTACCCTTGGGGACTCCAGCCTTTTGGAATTACCAGGACCCTGCCCTGGTCAGAATGGACTAGTGGCCCCCACTTTGTTCTGAGGCAGATGAGCCTTGAAGTAGCACATCATCTCCTTCCTCTCCAGCTTCCTCAGTGCACAGGGGACTCAGACCAGTCTCCTAGTACCCTTAGAGCACACTCAGTGAATGAGGGGCTAGCCCACCTCACTGGCATGACTGCTGTGCCCTGCTTGTCCCTGCCATCCATCCCAGTCAGCCCCATAAGGGAGCAGTGTCCAGTTCAGGTGAGGTCATGGCTTTAGAGGCCAAGTTACTTCTCAGGATCTCCAAGCAGGGAGGGCCTCAGAAGGACCGTGACTCTACCAGGCAGAGTAGAGCATGCCGGTGTGGGCATCAGGAGTGTGCCTTTGGCCTGCTTGGGAATGGGTTTCCTGTGTGTGTTGGCAAGGATGGTTCTGAGGCTGAGTCTCTTCAAGGCCTTGAACAAGAAGCTGGAGTCTTGAGGGGGTGATGGGTGTGTGTACTGGGGACCAAAGCTTCTCCTAGCTACTGTGACCCTTGACTGTGCTTCCGGCCTCCTTGCTGTGGCCACAGTGACTGTGTGTAAACAGCAGGCGCTCAGAACCCACCCCTCTGTTGACTCATCTGCAGGCCAGAGTTCATTACCCTGCAAGCAGTTTTGACAGCACACGGGGATTGTGACATCCTGGCGTCCTTGAGGGAGGAACTACTCAGCACGGAAAGCACGGCGACTTTTCCCTGCATCCTTTGCTGGTCCTTAGGCCCAAGCCAAACCCACAGAAGACCCAGGGATGGGGCTAGCAGGGCACACACGGGAGTCCTGCTACTGGTTGACCTGGATGCTCTGAGCCACACAGGTTGGTTTTGTTAGCTCTGCAGTCCCGTGGGTCACTCAAGAATGCCCCAGGTGACGTCCCACCAGGAGGCAGCTATGGCAGATGAATATTTTTTTTTCTGTTTTTATTCTTTCTTCTCTTCTAGACAGGTGTTGTGTAGCACAGACCATCCTTTCCTCTGCTTCCCAAGTGCTTAGGTGACAGGTGTTTGCCACCACACCCAGTTATTGTGTCACCTTTCAATAAAAAGAAAAGCTGGTGTCCAAATAGGCCATCCTGAGGAGACTGTCCCACACTCAGTGTCACAGCCTTGTGTTCTTACGATGTTGTGCAGACAGGAGCCTCTCTGGCCAAAGGGGAAATGCGGCTCCTCACGGAGTCATCAGGCCCAGGGGAGGGGTAGGGGGCTGGCATGAAAGTGATGAGGAGTCTCTGGGTGTCTATTTGCAGCATGTGGGAAACCTCGTCTCCTTTTTACTGTGTGCATAGCCAGCGTGGAGGGAAGGCTCACAGAAGGCAGGTGTGACTGTCCACAGCTGTAGCACGAGGGGTATCCTTATCCACTCTGCACTCCAGGCTCACATGCACTCTTGTCTCTCTGTCTTCCCTAGTACTAAGTAAGTGGGTTATCATCCCTTAAGCCTCAAAGCCTGTGTGCTTGGCGTCCACTGAACTGCAGCTCAGCCCAAGCTCTCCTGGTTGCTCCATTTTGTTTTTTAATTTTTATTTTGTGTAAATGGATATTTCTATCTACATTCTACCTGTATTCTTAGTGCAAGATGATGGCTTTGGGTCCCCTGAAACTAGGGTTACAGATGGTTGTGAGCCACCATGTGGGTGTTGGGAATTGAACCTGAGTCTTCTGCAAGAGCAACCAGTGCTCTGTGGCTGCTGAGAGCCACCTCCCAGCCCCTCAGTTTTTTCTTTGCAGCTTTAGGGATGGAACCGACCCACTAGAGCATGCTAGGCAGGCAGTGACCACTGAATACCCTAGGCTCAAAAGCTTTTCATTTTGATCTCTGTGCCTCCCACACTCTACCCAGCAGGTCTCCCAGCTCACTGATCAGACATGTGTTCTAGGTGTGGTGCATGACCCTAGGGATGACTGCTGTGGCAACCTTGAGTAGAGGCAGGCTGGTGTGTGCTCTGGGTGAAGGTGTCCTAGGGAAGGAAGGCCCATGAAGGCAGAGGCCTGTGGCCTCTTGAAGATGAAGCTTTCTCAGTGCTAGGAGTCACTGGTGTGACCCATGGGAGAGATGAGCTGAACAAAGAGAGCCAGGCTGGAGGGAGTGGGGCCCAGAGGAGGCCATAGCAGAAACTTCAGGCAGCTCTGAGGCCTGATCTGTGACAGTACCCTGGAAAAAGTCCAGAGGATCAGTGTGTGAGGCTATGGAAGGTCCTGGTATCAGGTCCCAGAAGGTAGGTATCTCTCTTGGAGCCAGGTGGCTCAGAACTCTTCCCTCCTCCTGGCTCTGTCTCCTCAGTGCTGGGATGAAGGTATATGCCATGATAGCCTGCCTTTTCTTCCTTTCCTTTACTCATTCCTTCCCTTCTTTCCCTGCCTCCTTTTTCTTTTCTCCTTCTTTATCCCTGTGTCTGTCATCTCCACTTTTATTTCTCTTTTTATGGAGATGGAACCTCAGGGCTTGGACTATGCTAGGCAACTGCTTATCATAAAGTAGCATTTGTGTGTGTGCACGTGCGTGCGCACAGGTCAGAGGACAACTTGAAGGAGTTGGTTTTCTCCTTCTACCACTTGGGTCCTGGGACTTATACTCAGGGTGGCAGGCACCATTGCCCACAGAGTTATCTGGTGAGCACCCTATGTGCAGTTTGAAGGTAGTTTCAATGGGTGTCATAGCCTGCTCCTCCTTGCTGTCAGGTGACTCAGCATCAGATGGCGGGGTCACCACATTATATTGGTGCTGAAACCCAGGCTGGGGTAAGGACTCCCTCACCTAGGCTGGTAGAAATGTAGAGGTGGCTGGAAGGCCTTAGTGGCTCTTGGGTCACACCACCAGCTAGCTGTGTGTGGCAGCAGGCTTTGTAGCAGCACCTCTGGGAGCCAAGCAGCCCACCTAGGACCCTGAGAGGTGTAGATGCAGGTCCCTGGAAGCCTGGTGGCTCTGCTGGCCTTCTTTTACCCACGGCAGACCAAGCTCACTGTGGGGATGCCACTCCTGACATGTTCTTCCTCATTCTTCCACAGTGACTGTCCTGCATGCTTGGATAGGGTATGACAGAGCCATGTATATCCCCCTCCTAAGGCCAAAAGACTGTCACTGATTCTGGCTCCTCAAAGTTACTGTGCTACCCTGGAACCTTGGTGTCCCTGGAGGCAGTGGGGTCTTGCCTTGGCGATCCATCTTACTTTAATAAGGACATGGCCCCTGTTCTTATTAGCACCTTGCCCTCTGGAGGCAGAGTGGTCAGTGCTGGGCCTCCTGTGGCCCTGCCACGGATTGTTCAGGCAGCAAGATGGTGGAACTCTTTGGGAGTCTGTGTGATTCCCTCCTGGCAAGCTGCAGGTCATAGGGAAGAAGCCCTGTGTGTTTCCCACAGAGTTCACTGTCACCTTCCCCTGGGCACGTAAGATGTTTCAGTCTCTCTAGCTCCTGGCCATCTTGATGTTTTTTTGTTTGTGTGTTTTGAGACAGGGTCCACATAGCCCTAGAATTAATTTTTTTTTTTTTTTTTTTTGGCCTTGAACCTATAGTAGGGAGTCCCCTGCCTTTGCCGCTCCTTGGTATTTTTTTGTTTTTTTTTTTGGTTTTTGGTTTTTGGTTTTTCCAAGACAGGGTTTCTCTGTGTAGCCCTGGCTGTCCTGGAACTCACTCTGTAGCCTCAAACTCAGAGATCTGCCTGCCTCTGCCTCCCAAGTGCTGGGATTAAAGGCGTGTGTCACCACCCCTCGGCCCTGTCTCTGCCTCTTTATTGCTGGACATGCACTACCATGCACAGCGTATGCTAGCTGCAAAAGTGTATGTGTTCCTCTCACCCCCGTGCTGGAATGACAGATGTGCCCACTATGATAATTGTCCATGCAATTTTTCTATTAGATTTATCTTTATTATATTTTGGGGTTTTTTTTTGTTTTTTGTTTGTTTTGGTTTTGTTTTGTTTTTTTGTTTTTTGTTTTTCTGAGACAGGGTTTCTCTGTATAGTCCTGGCTGTCTTAGACCTCTCTCTGTAGACCAGGATGGCCTCGAACTCAGAAATCCGCCTGCCTGTGCCTCCCAACTGCTGGGATTAAAGGCGTGAGCCAGCTGTTTTTGGTTTTTTAAGACAGGGTTTCTCTGTGTAGCTGTCCTGGAACTCTGTAGATCAGACTGACCTTGAACTCAGATTCTGCTGCTCTCCCTCTGAGTGCTGGGACTAAAGGCGTGTGCCACCTTGCCCGCTAGATTTATCTTTATTTGCGTGAGTGTGTGCACGTGTGCGAACCCACACGCTTATGGGCTTTTGTGTGCAAGCCTCAGCAATGTGTGGCAGCCAAAGAAAAACACCGTGGAGACTCCTCCCATGTTCATGAGGATGCCAGGAGCAAACTCAGGTTATAAGGCCTGGAGACCTTTTACCACTGGACATTGTCTTGGGCTATTGGTTCGTACCTGATAGAATGTCTTCAGAAGGCCAGATGAGAGGAAGGTCTATGCGGCCACACAAGCTGAGTGAGGTGGTGTGACCATGCCTGTTGCTGGAAAGGCTTACAAGCCTTTATGTACCTTCAGGATACAAAATGAGGAGGCCTGGAGAGAGCCTTAGTGGCTATTAACCATGCAGAGGGGGGAGAAGGTCCTCACAGCTCCCCAGCCTTACAGCCACAGACTTTGGCAGTGTTGGTCTGGCTCACTCCATGTCCTGCTTGAATGCAGATTCACCTCTGCTGGCCCCCTTAACTAGAGACTGGTGGTGGTCTCTGTCAGGGCATTGGCCTCTTCTGGCACTGTGAGAGAGATAAGTGGCCTGTGGGAAACTGAGATGTCTTCCTGGCTATAATAACTCCAAGACCAGGAAGCCAGGAGCTGCCCTCTGTGGGTTAGTTGGGGAACTCTGTGGAACAGGTGGGGCAGCCTTGGCCCCCAGGCCTTCTTGTCTCCTTTGTGTCCAATATCTTGGTTCCTTCTCTGTACCTCTGCACCTAGGCTGATCACATGTTGTGGGTGGAGGTGAGTGGGAGGGAAAGGAAGATTTCTGAGATCCCATTTGTGGGCTGTTGGCAGAAGCTCCAACTCTAACGGGTGTGTGTGTGTGCACACGTGCACATGTGTGTCAGGACAGCCCCACCCTGCAAACACCAGGTCAGGCTGTCAGTGCAGAGGAGGCTAATCTGAGGGATTATCACGAAGTCTGGGGAGTCCTTCCTGCCCTACCAAGTGGAGTGCCAACACTCAAGCCCAGGAAACTAAGAGTCCCTGTCCCCCAGCTAGTTGAACTGGTTTGGGTGTCTCTCCTTCACCCCCTCCCAACACATACTTTCACAAATTTGTGAATTTGTTTTTTATGGTTTTGCTTTCTCCACATTTTCTTTATTTTTTAGATTTATTTATTTTATATATGTGAGTACACTGTTGCTATCTTCAGACACACTAGAAGAGGGAGTCAGATCTCATTACAGATGGTTGTGAGCCACTGTGTGGTTGCTGGGAATTGAACTCAGGACCTCTGGAAGAACAGTCAGTGCTCTTAACTGATGAGACATCTCTTCAGCCGATATGTATTTGTTTTTCTTTAGTCAAGGTCTGTCAGTGTAGCCCTGGCTGTCCTGGAACTTGCTACACAGACCGTGCTGGCATTAAAGATGTGTGCCACCATACCTGACTCCCACAAATTTATTATCGTGGCTTTGCAGGATCCAGGGGTCATACATGTCATGGCATATATGTGGAAGTCAAAGGACAACTTTGTGAGTTGGTTCTCTCCTTCCCTCTTTTCTTGGGTTCCAGGAACTGAACACAGGTCACTAGGCCTGCACAGCAAGTGTCACTATTTGCTGGGCCAACTCTGTGGCCTCTCTCTCAGCTTTTTGTTTTTTTGTTTTTTGTTTTTTGTTTTTTGAGACAGGGTTTCTCTGTGTAGCCTTGGCTGTCCTGGAACTCACTCTGTAGACCAGGCTGGCCTTGAACTCAGAAATCCGCCTTTCTCTGCCTCCCAAGTGCTGGGATTAAAGGGGTGCGCCACCACCACCCGGGCTCTCTCTGTTTTTTAAGGTAGGGTTTTTTTCTAGATAGCCTAGGCTACCCCAAAATATGAGGTCCTCCTGCCATGGTGCTGGGTCACAGCTATGCCACCAACCCCTGGCTCCTTCCTTCTTGTTCTTAAACAGTGGTTTTTCAAGGAAATTATGCTTCCTGTTGTAGACCTCGTGGTCTTCCCACATCCGGCATAACTTCATGTCCCAGCAAGGCTCTAAGATGGTGAGGATAATCACATCCACAGTTAGTCACGAGGCTAGAAGGTGGACAGGACTCTTGGGAGAAGTTCCCATGTGTCTCTTGTCCTCAGCTTCTGAAGGCTTGTCTCCAGGATCCTCATAGTCTCCTTGGCTATAACAACCCTAAGGCCAGGAAGCCAGGAGCTGCCCTCTGTGGGGGTAGAACAATTGGGGCAGCCAACTGTTCCTCTGTGGTTTGTCCTGCTTTCTTTTCTTCTCTTTTCTTCCCTTTTCTTTTCTTTTCTTTCTTTCTTTCTTTTTTTTTTTTTTTTAAGATTTATTTATTTTATATATGTGAGTACATTGTCATTGTCTTCAGACACACCAGAAGAGGGCATCAGATCTCATTACAGATGGTTGTGAGGCACCATGTGTTTGCTGGAATTGAACTCAGGACCTCTGGGAGAGCAGCCAGTGCTCTTAACCACTGAGCCATCTCTCTAGGCCCCTGTTATTCTCTTTATAATGAGCACAGTACCAGTGTGTGGAAGTAATTTATCAGTGTGTTTGCTTACTGTGTGTCTTCTCCGTTTCTGTTCAAGTGACCTGAGACCAAGGGCCTTTTCTGAGGTGTTGATTGCACTGCCTCCCATGTCTAGTTTTGCACACATGGCACTGAACAGATGGTTTTCACCAACCAAATGAGTGGTCTCGCGCCACCTCGACCAGCTTAAAACAGTTTATTCAGGAACCTTGAACATTCTTCTGACTTCTGA
>JADRCD010225410.1:0-15830 GCA_019843815.1 Montemys delectorum | reverse complement strand
GAGCCATCTCTCTAGCCCTTGACCTGCTTTCAAAGGGTTCTTTTTGCAACCTCTGCTGTCACAGCTGTGTGGGGAAGATCTTGTGTAGGGTCCTCTGCTACCCTTGGCTCAGTAGATGGAAAGGATACTGTTGTGGTTGTTGCCCTGAATCAAGGTTGGGACAGCGGTTAAGCTCCGAGCATTGGCTCTGCCTCCTGTGGAGCCCCTTCTCCCCTAGCTCTGGTCTCAGGGTTGCACTGAGCCTGGAGAGAGTCCCATGGTTTTGATGTTGTCATGGCAGCCACAGGTGCTATATCACATGGTCCACATGGCCAACATTGGACTTTCAAAAGGTAGTGAGCTTGGTATGACTTTTCCTGTTGAAAAGCAGATGCATCCCTGCCCTGGACAGAGGATCCTGGTCCCTGATGAGACCACTATGTGGATGGAGGGAGCTTACCTGTGTCAGTCGTCCCAGTCTGGGTGCTGACTGCAGTCTTTCTTCTCTTCCCCCTCCAACTGTGTGAGGCTGCCACTGTAGGGCAGTAGTCTAAAGGGCGGCTGTCCTGCAATGGAGCCCCACAGACTAGACAGCTAGGGTAAGTGTATATCTGGGAGAGCTGAACTCGAGGAAGCTCCTGATGGGTCTCTGCCCAAGGTCCCTGCTTCCCTGTGTGTCCTCATGTCCTTCAGGGTGGAAACCTCCCTGGGAGCTGTCTGAGGGCAGGGCAGGGGCAGGCCACAGCTAAAAGAGTGCCTTCCTTTCCTGTGGCCCTATTTTTGGAGTTGGCGTGATATACCTGCCTCATGTTCCAGGAAAATGTGCTTGGCTCAGGGGACATCTGAGATGGGGAGGGAATAGTGGGAGCTTGTACCAGCCTACCCCAGGGTTCCAGCTTCCTTAGAGGAGGGCAGATTCCCCTGGTCAAGGACCCTCAATCATCTCCCCTGCCCCCGAAATGACAAGTAGGAAGCCAGCTGTGCTGAGCAGGCCAAGAGGGCTGTCCACCCCTCCTGCTCTCTCCCTTTGTCATAGCACTTCCCCCCAGGAAAGGTGCCCTGTTTTCTAAGAAGGTCGGGAGTCCGTGCCCATAGAGAAGGAAGCTGCTCTGCTTGATCGGGTCCTGGTCACTTTTGTTGCAGCTCCACAGACTGAGGCAACTCCTGTCCTCCAGTCACATGATGGCTCAGGCTCTGAGCTTTAGATGTTCTCTTTGATGGCTAGCTGCCTTGGGGCTCCAGGTGCTCCCACCCTCGTTTCCCCTCCCATTCTCACCTCTTGTGCGAGTACATTGAAAGCCTGACTACCTACCTTATGTTGTGACAGGAATGGCCAATAAGGATGGCCATGTTCTCCTGGGCAGTACCTGAAGCTCTACAGCTCAGGAGCGGCAGGTATCCCCATCCTCTGCCAATGCCTAATCCTGAGGTCCTAAGGGCATTTGCAGGGCCCCAAAGGGTCCCCTTGCAGGCTAGATACTCTATCTAAGGTGTGCCCAAGATGGGGAAGCAGCAGCCTGGCATGCACCAGTAGAAGCTACTTAGCCCTATGGTATCTGTGACCCAGTTCTTGGAGACAGGCCAGGCTCCAGCCTCCACTGAGGACCTCAGGCCAGGCTGAGGTCTCCACTGTGGACCTTGGATGTCCTAGAACCCTAAGGGTGGGTTGGTAGGGACATAGCTCAGTCACTAAGAGGCCTTTGTGAGGCTGCAGCAGGAATTGTATGTTTGTAGCTCTCTGAGCCCTGATCTGTCTTGCGGGGCTACCTTTCTGCTTGTGCTTGATAGGTGACCAGTGACAGCCAGGCACCTTTGCTTTGAGGCCCAGGTCCATGACCTCCTTAGGAAGCAGATGGGCACCATGGCAGATTCAAGGAGACAGAGGTGAAGGAGTTTGCAGCCCATGAGGCTGCCCTGTCTAGACCCAGAGGAGGTGTGGGCAGGCTTAGTAGTCCCACTCTGTAGAGGAGACACTTCCCGTCCTCTGTGAGAACCGCTGTCCCTTAGCCACCTGTGATAAAGCAGGAGGCCCAACGATGTGTGTGCTGGCAAGGGTGATGAGGATCATAGTGCCCATCAGGACTGCCCGCAGGGTAAGCACCCAAATACAGGGGAAGCCCTATGATAGGAGGGTGGGGTGTGTGGCTGGCTCACGGGCCAGGTCAGGACTGACGTGTACCTGGTCGCTGGGAAGAAAATACTAGAAGGTAGAGATGTCACCACACTCATGGCCTAGAAGAGCCAGTGGTACTACCCTCTTTTTCTGGTCTTGTTACTTTTAAATTAAACAAACAAACAAACTAGCCAGACAGGTGCTTGACACCTTTAATCCCAGCAGAGGCAGAAGCCCAGGCCCTCTGCAGTCTAGCCTGCCTGATGTACACAGTAAGTTCCAGGCCAGGCTGGGCTGTATAGTGAACTGCTGTCCCTGAAAAGATGTGTATGGGGAAGGGGGTGTGCCTCGGCATCTCTGTGGCACAAAGGCCTACACATACATACTTCGTTCTCCCCTTCTCCTTTAGTGGGGTCTGGGGGTGTTGCAAGCCCATTACATAGTGAGCTGTCTCTTGGACCTCTTTTGTTAAGTTTTTTTTTTTTGAGACAGAGTCTCACTGTGTAGTCCAGGCTGCAATTTGTGTGATCCTTCAGCCTCAGTCTCCCCTGTGCTGGGATTCCTGTGTCACCATGCGCATCAGCCAGTGGACTGGCTTCCTTTAGTGTAGAATATGGTTTCCCTTTGAGGGCAGAAGACCTTTTGAGTGGGCAGCAGGTTGCTGTTGCCACCATGGATCTCACTATGCAGTCTGTTCCACCTCCCTCTGGGTGCATCCCCAGGGCTTTCTGTCCTGTACCTCCCCATGCCTCCTGTGCCAGATGCCAAGTGGAATCCCTCCTGGCTCTAGTTTGTTTCCAGGTCACTCTGTCACTCATACACATGCTGGCTGCGTATGCTGCTTCCACTGGGTGTCTGCCCATCATTGTTCATACTCCCAGCTCAGGTGACCCCCCTCTCCCCCCCCCCACTACCCCTCCACCTTGCTTCATGTCAGCTTGCTTGGTGGGGACTTGGATGCTATTCTATAGAGGGGATTCTGCCTGCCCATGATGGATATATGTGCATGCATTTGTTGTGTTTCATGTATGCTTGGGGCTGTTGCAAAGGCTGTTTCCACAATCGAGTTAGATTTCTACCTCCCTGAGACAAAGCCCAGAGAAGCTGAGGACACAGCTTAGAAATGACTGGCCTGTGTTGAACCAGAGCATTCTTTTTTTTTTTTTTTTTTTTTTTTAAGATTTATTTATTGTAAGTAAGTACACTGTAACTGTCTTCAGACACCTCAGAAGAGGGCATCAGACCTCATAACGGATGGTTGTGAGCCATCATGTGGTTGCTGGGATTTGAACTCAGGACCTTCAGAAGGGCGCTCTTAACCACTGAGCCATCTCTACAGCCCCCAAACCAGCGCATTCTAAGCTTAGCTGCATTTAGGAGCCCATTTGTCATTTCTACTTGGCAAGATTAAGTGAAGCAGCGTCCATGTATTGTACGTTCCTTGGATCTCCTGCTTAAGGATGGTAGCCCTTCTCTGATGGGCAAAGGCAGCGTTTACCACAGGGTCATGGGACAGGAGCCTCTTGGTTGTCCTATGCATTGAATTTCCAGCCCTGTACTTGGTCACCAGGTACTGTCCTGGCGGGCTCTGCCTCCCCTACAGAGGTTCTCACAGCACTTGTTGGTGTCCAGTGTAAAGCACAGCTGCCCCAACCCTAGGGTCTGCATGGCCAACCCACACCTCTGACAGACAGCACGTAATGACTCTGCTTGGTCGTCCCAGCTAACTCTTAGCAGTAGGAAAGGACAGCTAGGCAATCGTGGCACACGCCTTTAATCCCAGCACTTGGGAGGCAGAGGTAGGCGGATTTCTGAGTTCAAGGCCAGCCTGGTCTACAGAGTGAGTTCCAGGACAGCCAGGGCAACATAGAGAAACCCTGTCTCGAAAAAAACAAACAAAAAAGAAAAAAAAATAAAAACCAAAAAGAAAAAAGAGGGAAAAAAAAGTAGGAAAGGAGAACACATGGGCTTGTGTGGAGATCTCAGGGCTTTATTTATTTAGAACTAGTCTGATAAAGGCCAGGCTTGCCTTGGACTCTGAATCTTGGCGTTTGAACCCCTAAGTACTGGATGAAGGTGTGTAGTTTGTCAGTTTGTGTGGTGCTTGACAAGCGCGTACCCACCACGCGGTGAGAGAGTAAGACGGGTCTAACAGTATACGCTGCAAAGCTGCTGTTGTAAAGCGCGGGAGGCTGAGACTGCGGCGTGGTGGGTGCGCAAGCATGGTGGGGCTCTTCGCAGCAGGTAGCACTGGAGCTGGTGCAGGTCATGTGGTGGCAGCACACAGGAAGCAGAGAGCCTTTAAGAGAGGGCTGACCTGTACCCTCAGTGACCCACTTCCTCCACCTAGCTCTACTTCTGAAGCACACCAAGAACAAAACCAAACCAGCAGCCCTGGCTAGGGGAGAGTGTGCTCACATGGTAACCTGGGAACAGTTCACACTTAGACAGTGATCCAGGCTTGGGCTCACACTTCCAACCCTCACAGTGCATTGGTTTCAACACTGTTTAAAAGTCCAGAGTCTCTCTGCTGAGTCTCTGTGAAATCAATTACCATTTCAGGCAGGGCAGCCATGCTGTTGTTTTGGAGGGTCAAGAGGTCAAGGCCAACCCTCTGCTATGTAGTGAGTCTGGCCTACAAAACACTTTGTCTCAAAAAACAAGAACAAAACCAAAATCCTCAAGTCACATACTCCTAGCATACAGTGGTACAGAACAAAACTCCTTCCAAAAGGAGGAACCTGAGGCTGGAAAGATGGCTCAGCAATTGAGAGCACTCACTGCTCTTCCAGAGGACCTGTAATGGTTCTAATGCCCTCTGCTGGTGTGTCTGAAGACAGTGACAGTGTACTCACATATATGAAATATTTTTTTTTTTTTTTTTTTTTTTGTTTTTTCGAGACAGGGCTTCTCTGTGCAGCCTTGGCTGTCCTGGAACTCACTCTGTAGACCAGGCTGGCCTCAAACTCAGAAGTCCACCTGCCTCTGCCTCCCAAGGGCTGGTATTAAAGGCGTGCGCCACCACTGCCCGGACACAGGAATTATTAATCAAGAAAATGCTCTCCCCCGAGATTTGCCTGCAGGTCATTCTGGTGGAGGGGATTCCTCAGGTGATATTCGCCCTTTCCAGATTACTCTGCCTTATGTCAGGTTGACAAAAACCTTAACCAGCACAGTGTCCCATGTTCCTGGCCATCCTGGCATCCCCTTGTCTCCATTACAACTGATGCTTCACCCTCCTGGCTCTGTGCCTTCAGGACCTCCATGTAACATGCAGCTGGATCCACATTACCTGACTCTCACACTTTAATTCTGGAACCTTGGTCTGATCTTTATGACCCCGCCACTGCTACATTTTGCATGCCTGTGAAGGTAGCACATAGAGCCAGTGTGGGTTCTGCTGCCATCTCAAAGTGTTATCAAGGTCCTGAGCTGTGGCTGCAGCAGCTCTGCCTGCTCAGCTGAACCTGAAGGACATATCCCCAGGTGGCCATGTTGCAGTAGAGCATCTTTGCATTTGGCTATCTCTTCAGATTCTCAATGTTTTCCAAAGGGGTTCTCAGTCTCCCACCTTGAGTCTGAGGGGTGGGGCTGGCCTGCAGGACACTTTCCTGTTGTTAGAACTGAGTCCATGTCAGATTTACAATTGAGCTCTGGGCAATTGCAGTCCCTCTGTGCTTTTGCACAGCCACCTTGTCCACTTTCAATTTGCTCTTTACCTCCCCACACCGCGCACTGTCCACATCTTCCTGCTCTGTTCTCTGCTTGTAGTCTGACTAAGAGCAGTGGGTAGGGACTATTCCAAAGCCTGGTGCTCTGCTCTCTTGAAATTTCCTCTGCTAGCTTATTGTTTTTATTAGCTTGTTTTCTGAGATAGGGTCTCACTGTACAGCTCTGGTTGGCTTGCAGCTCGCTGTATAGACCAGGATGGCTTCAAACACTGAAAAAATCCACTCGCCTCTGCCTTGAATGCTGGCATAAATGCTGCGCTGCCGTGCCTGGCTTATTCTGTTAGTTTTAGGTACAGCCTCCCTAAAGGCTGGGCACAGGCAGGATGCAGGCAGAATGGTTGCTGGAGCCCACCATGAACATGCTGTGCAGAGCCTTGTGGAAGTGCAGAACATGCTTGCTGCTGCTGGCAGTCCCCACCCTGCTGCAGACCCTGCCAAGCTTACTCTTCTGCCACTAAGGCAGGAGACAGGACAGGGACTCAACAGTGCTTCTTTTGTCCCTTGAGTCTCATGGCTGAAGCGGTTTGGTGTGTGGTAGCAGGAGCTGAGGCTGGTCATAGTCTGACAACAGAAAACAGCTCAGACTGCCAGTGGGGCTAGGAACAGGAAAGCCTGTCCCCATTTTCCCCCTTCCCCAGCTAGGAGCCACCCTTTGTTGATGCCACCTTTAACACAGCGCCACCAGCAGGGACAGAGTGTTCAAACACTGAACTCGTAGGGACTATTCACATCCAAGCAAACAAGCTCATGTGTGCTTTGTTTCTGTGAGACGTGTTGAGTTCTGAGCCTTGGGTCCAGCACTGTACAGAGTTCCTCCGCTCTCCCACACCTCCCCTCTGCTCCTTCACTTGGTCCCCTCGCCATGGGGCAGCTGACTGCTTTTGAAACAGGCTCACATAGCTCACAGAGCTCAGACCTGAAGTCTGTTTTGTGAAAGATGCCTTGAACCCCATCTCTACCTCCTCCGGAGTGCTGGGGTGACACTTTTGTGTTTCCACCCGTGGCATGTCCCTTTTGTTTTTTAATGTTTATTTAATTTGATGTGTGGTGCCCTCAGAGCTCAGAAGGGGCGTTGGATCTCCCAGAACTGGGGCCTTAGATGGTTGTGAGCACCATGTATATACTGGGAATGGAACCCGGGTCTCCTGTAAGAGCAGTAAGTGCTTCTAACTGCTGGACCGCCTCTCCAGCCTCTGGTTTTATTTTGTTTCATTTTGTTTTAAAGTTTTATCTATTATGTATAAAATGTTCTGCCTGCAGGCCAAAAGAGGGCACCAGATCTTATCACAGATGGTTGTGAGCCACCATGTGGTTGCTAGGAATTGAACTCAGGACCTCTGGAAGAGCAGCCAGTGTTCTTAACCTATGAGCCATCTCTCCAGCCTTTGTTTGTTTGTTGTTGTTGTTGTTGTTTTATTATTGTCCCTCTGCCTTTTTTTTAAAGATTTATTTATTTATTGTTATATGTAAGTACACTGTTGCTGTTTTAGACAAACCAGAAGAGGGCATCAGATCTCATTATGGATGGCTATGAGCCACCATGTGGTTGCTGGGATTTGAACTCATGACCTTCGAAAGAGCAGACAACTCTCTTAACTGCTGAGCCATCTCTCCAGCCCTGTTTTGGTATTTTTTGAGACAGGGTCTTGCTTTGTAGCCAGGGTGGCTTTCCCTTCAAGGTCCTGAGGATGCTGGATCTGTGCTATTAGGGTTCATCTATCCCAGTGTATGATAATACAGTTCCTTCATGTGCTCCATCACCCCCCAAACCCATGCACCCACATGATTTGTAAAACCATGGACATCTTTGTTTTTCCACTTTTTGGCACATGCTTTTAATCCCAGCAATCACCAGGTTTGGAGCTCACCTGGTCTTCATGGTGAGTTCCAGGTCAGTCAGCGTTGCACAGTGGGCCGCTGTCTCAGAACGGAGCAGAGAAGGGCCCCTTCTGTCCCTTAGAGGCAGGCGATCCCGTTCTCCAGGCACACACTCCTGTCTGTACTATTTTGGCAACAGGAGTGCTGGGATTCCAGATGTACATCACTGTGTCTGTGTTTTCATCCATATTCCTGGGAGCCAGGCCTGTGCAGTGAGTGCTTTACCCACTGAGCCCCCTTCCTGGTCTGGCTAGTGCTTCTATTACATTCTGCTTGAGGCAGTGTTGGAGACAGCATATAGCCAGGCTGACCTCTGATAGACAGAGGCCTTGCCTTCAGTTTCCCATACCCTGCCTCTGCCTCCTGAGTGTGAGGCTTAGAGGTGTGCCATCACCTTCTTTCTGTGACCTTCACTCCCCTGAGACAGTGCAGAGGAGTGAGCTTTTGCCATCTCAAGGTAGCATCTGCAATTTGTCTTGAGGAGGCTTTACCTGTGGCAGTGGTGGTGCCACATTGGCACCGTGCTGCTGAGAGCTCCGTCGCATCCTAGCTGGCACTTGGCAGTGTCAATAGCTTTGGTCATTGTCTCACAGTTCTGCTGCGACTTCTCACCATCATAGACATAGACTTGGTGTCACAGACTACAGTGAGAGTCCACCTCCTGCCTGCTGGCGCCTGGGCCGCCCTCATGGCCAAGGGCAAGGAGTGCTCAACAAAGCTGCTTCCTGCCCTTGAACTTAAGCCAGGAAGAAGGCTGTTGCCACAGGAAGGAGGAAGTGTGTCTGGCCACTGTAGGCCTGGTCTGTGTAGATCCTGCTGCTCTGGGCCCTCTGGAGGGCGCTTCTGCCCTGCTGAGCTGCCTGAGCCTCAGCTCCCTTGAGTATGGTGCACATGGAGCATTGATGAGGACTGCCTCTCTCCACAAGACACACTGGTGGGCCCTGTGACATCTAAGTGTCTGCTTGTGGGACAGGTTCCAGGTTCTTGGGGACCATTCTGGAACTCATGTTCCCACAAGGCCCTTTCCTCCCTGGTTGGCATGTGTATGTCGAAATCCTCCCCATAGCTAGAATGGCTGAGAAGCATCCAGTTCTCGACAGTTGATAAACTGGTATTGAATTCAGGAGCTTGCGGCCACACCCCTCTGTAGAGTCCCCCAAGTGTCTCTGGCTGGTATACCAGAGGCCAGCCTTTGCCCAGGATTTTGGGAAAGTAAGTAGGTGCGTCTTGCACAGATTATCTGTCTGTGTATGTGCGTGTGTACCCACTTGTGGAGTGTGGGTGGGTGGGTGGGTGGGAGGGCCATGAGTGTTTGTGTCTGGAGTCTTTAAAACACTCCAGAGACAGGAAGGGCTATTCTTGGAGAGCTAGCCAGCAGGTCACAGGACAGGCACAACTATGCCTGGTGGCTAGGGGTCAGAGGACTCCAGAACTGTATGTGTGTCAATGTCATTGTGTGCTTCCTCTCAGCCCATGCCAGGCTGTCAGCTCAGGACTTAGCATTGTTAGATGTGCTTTTCTAACACTTGAGCCCACCATACCTGCTGACTGTAAGATACCACCTTGTTAGGACAAGGCTGCCAGCATGCCCGGAGTCAGCCAGGTAGACAGCTGCAAGAGCAATACAATGGGAACACTGGCTTCATAGCTCTGTGTAAGCCTCACAGAGGGCTCAAGGTCAGACTGGTCACTGTCCAGGCATTTGGGCTGTGATGATGCCCTAGTGAGATTTCCTTCTGAAGGCTCCTGCAAAGCTGTTTGAGGAGGCTAGGGCCTGTTGAAAGGTCCTTGAGATCTGAGGTCTTGGAGACTTAAGCCATAGGGAGTCTTGGGCATGCAGGCTGACAGGCATGCATTTCCTCGATCTTCTCAGGAACCTCCTGACCTGATACAACTGTTGAGAAACTTCCCAAAAGTGACTGTTTTTTTTGCGAGGTCAGTTCTATTGCAGAGAGCTCTGCCCCAGAACAGAGCCCAGCTGCCTCCCTTCATGCTTGTCACCCTGAAGATCCGCCCATTTTTGTCTGAAGAGAGGTGATAAATGGATCCAAAGAGAAACTTGAGGAGTCCAGCCTGCTGTCCTTCCTGCCATCCCCATAGCTAGCCACCACAGGTAGCTTTGCAGGTGCTGGCAACACGAGGACATATGCCACAGTTCCACCTCGTATGCTGGTATAGCAGAGAGCCTACCTCTCTTTTTGTTCAAGTTGGGCCTGCTTGTCCTAGCTGGCTTTGGGTCAGAATACCTTGTGAGACCTGGAGATTACAGTGTGCCCTGAGTGTCTGTGCTCACTCTCTGAGCTTCTGCACGCATTCTGATCAGATCCTGACAGCATGAGTGTGTCTCTCCTACACTTGGCCTTTTTCATGAGCCCTAAGCTGCAGGGCAGGGGCCCAGGCTGCTCTTGACCTTCTGACTCTGCTGTCACAGCCAACTCAGTGGCTGGGATGGGAGGAGGGGTTCATAAATGTGTACATTGTAATTGGTTCTCTGTGCTGGGCGTTGGTCATCTTCCTGAAGCAATGCCAGTTGGCAGATGCTTGGCATCAGCTTCTGCACAGCCTGACTGGAGATCAGGGTGTGTCACTCTGAGAAAGGACATGTGAGGACATCAGCCCAGGACAGACTTTCGGATACTCTACTGATGTTACTGCTTATGCAGGCTCTGCTGACCACAATATGAAGACCGTGGACAAAAGTCCTTGCAAGGGAAAGTGGCAGCAGCAATTGGAGTTGAGCCTGTCAGAGAGCACAGGCCCACAAGTGAGCTCAGCAGACATGACAACCTCACCCTCCACCCCGACAAAGGTGACTAGAGCAGCCTGAGTGCCTGGGGCTGTAGGAGAGAAATGTCCCCAGCTGTGAGACCTGAAGGAAAGGCACTTACACACATCCTCCTCAGGAGGACACTGAGAGCAGTGCTGCACCTCCTGGGGCCAGCCTTCTGAAGAAGGAGCATGGTGTGCAATGGTCATGACTTTCTTTGACTTCACAACTCAGGGTCAGGGAGTACTGTGCCTGAGGACCCTGAAGACTGTCCGTTGGGGTGGACACCAGTGCCTGATTTGTCTGTAGTTGGTCTCTTTGCACTTGCATTTGAGGAGGGGCAGGAGCAGCTTTGAAACAAAGTGGAGCCTTGGGTTGGCCCAGGGACCCCAGCTCTCTGGAGGTCAGTCTGGGGTGTGCTCGAGGAGATGCCCTAGGGAGGTCAAGGGTTGTGGCTAAGCGCACAGGCCTGCTGGGAGGTGATGGGTTGTTTAGCAGAGTTCTGAAGTTGCATGCAGATCATGAGTGGGCTGAGTTGCAACATCCGGGTAAAATCAAATGGTGTGCTGGCCCAGCTGGGGTTGCTCTGGGACAATAGAACTTGTCCTAAGAGGCTGGTTCCTCAAGCTCTTGTCCAAGCCCCTATCTTCTTTGTGCTTGTCCTGTGGCTGAGATTGGGGGTGGGCCTTTGAGGTTAAGAGGGAGTAGCCTAGCCAGGCGGTGGTGGCGTACGCCTTTAATCCCAGCCCTTGGGAGGCAGAGGCAAGCGGATTTCTGAGTTCAAGGCCAGTCTGGTCTACAGAGTGAGTTCCAGGATAGCCAGGGCTAGGGCTACACAGAGTAACTCTGTTTAGAAAAACAAAAAAAAAAAAAAAAAAAAAAAAAAAGAGAGGGAGTAGCCTAGCAACTGCCCTGATACCCAGTAGGAATGGCACAGGAGTGGTGGGGGCCCATGGGTGAGAAGGCCAATGTCTACTCTATGTGCTTAGCAATGTCTTTGGAGCCAGACCTGGGTAACATTCTGGCTGTGACTTCAGTAGGGTGGGTGGATAGGACATGTGGCTGTTGAAAAAGCTGCTCTCAAGGTGGGCATAGCCACTGCAAGGAGCTGTATGGATGGTTATTTGGGAGGTATTATAAAACTGGTTTTTCAGCAGTATGTGGTGGTACACACAAGTGGATCTTTGTGAGTTCAAATACAGCCTGATCTACATAGTGAATTCCAGAACAGCCAAAACTATATAATGAGACCCTATCTAAAAAACAGACAAACCACCACCAACAACAAAATACTAATAAAACAATAGCCTTTCTAAAACTAGGTTTTTTTTGTTTGTGTTCTAAAGAATCCCTGGGGATAGTGTCATGCTGTCATCTCAGGGAGATGGAAGCAGCTACATCAGGAGTTTGAGACCACACTGAGCAACACAAGACCCTTCTTTAAAACCGAAACAAGAAGGACATTCATAACAGGGGCCACTCATGTGGGATAAATGTCCTCAGAGTCAAAGGATATGCCCCAGGCTGACCTGGGCAGCAGGTGCAGCGCTAAAACTTGGTTATTGTCCTTAGCGTCCAAAACCCAGTGCCCCTTCCTGACAGACAGTAAAGGTGTTTTTGTGTAATGTATGTGAACATGACTGGAGGGGGTAGGGCACTGTCATCCTGGCAGGTGGGAGCTGATACAAAAGGACCAAAGGACCAGACAGTGGTGGCACACACCTTTAATCCCAGCACTTGGGAGGCAGAGGCAGGTGGATTTCTGAGTTCGAGGCCAGCCTGGTCTACAGAGTGAGTTCCAGGACAGCCAAGGCTATACAGAGAAACACTGTCTTGAAAAACAAACAAACAAAAAAAAAACACAATAAAGAAAATGTAGGGTGTGTTGGCACACTTGTCTTCTTGGCATTCTAGACACAGAGGCATGAGGATTGCTGAGTTCTGAAGGCTGGCTGGGTTCAGGCTGGGAGTTCTGGGTCAGCAAGACCTTCCAGAGCTAACAGAAGACAGTAGTGGCCAGCTGTGGAGCTTTGAACTCTGTCCAGTATCACATAACCAGGCATGGGGCAGGAGGGACAGTAGTCCTGGCTCATTTCCATCTATATAGTAAGTTTGAGGTCAGCCAGGAATGTGTGAGACCAGCTCACATGAAAAAAGAAAATCTAGTGTTCCTGTAGGAGATAGACAAGAAGAGAGTTCCATGTGACCACCTGAGGCAGAGATTAAAGTAACAGTCAACAAGGGAAGGATCCTGGGTGTGGCTGCTTCTGCTACAGTCCAGTGACACTGATCCAGGACAAAACAGGTTTCGGTGTTTGGAGCTTCCAGGTCAGGGCATTTGTTATACAGCCACAGATCCCACACACTGTGTCTGACCCATGGACACAACTTTTCAGAAAGACACATTTGCAGGAACAGTAAATAAATTTGAGGGGCCTTGGCAGCAGGGCTGGGCTCTGGGTGTGCAGTGTGTGCCCACAGTGGCCTGCCCCCACTGACAGGACTGCAGGAGGGTTGGGTCTTCAGTTCCAGCTTTTAAGAATCTTCTTTGAGGTCTCACTTTGGGAGCTTTCCGGGTCTCTCCTTTAGTTAGACACTCCTACTGTGGTTCCACCCAGTACATCAAGCTTAGCAGTCTGCCATCCATATGCCCCATCTGACCTGCTCAGGTGGTCAAGAGGACCTCTATGAGAGCCACAGCTGGTTCCCAAGCCCCAGTTGCTCATGGAGGCGCCTTTCCCAGCAGGACCACATTCATCCTTCCAGGAAGCCGGGGGAGGATTCCTGAAGGGCATTTCCCAACAGGCTGGGCTTTACTGGAAAGGGGCGGCAACCAGGAGGTCACTGGCCAGGGCTCAGCCCCTATAGTCCCCTCTCCTGCTTGCAAGGCTCTGAGAAGGCAGCCTGTGATCTGGCACCCCAAGGAGTGCTGGAAGAAGGGATCTACGCCCTCCCTTCCCTGGTTTCCTGTCCTGGGTCGGGGCAGACAGTGGATGGAGGAGAGACACTGCTTAGCAGGGATTGACTCCTGGCTCCAGGAGAGGGTGCAGTGCACTCTGCCATTCTCACCCAGCCTTGCCTGGCTCAAGATAGGACCCATCCATTACATCTGGACTCTCAGCCCAGTTTCTTTGTAGCCTTGGGACCAGCATCTCAGACTCAGCCCTGTTGTTCCAGGCTTCGGACCTTTCCCCAACATACTGCCCGGCTGGAGCCACATATCCATGGCTACCAAATTGAATTGTGGTCCATATGCATTTTAAGCACAGGGCAAACTTTTTTTTTTTTTAAGATTTGTTTATTCTGGGATGGTGTGGGGGTCCCTTTTAATCCCAGTACTTGGAAGGCAGAGACAGGTGACTCTCTTAAGTTCGAGGCTAGCCTCATCTGCTGAGTAAGTTGCAGGACAGGTAAAGGAGTATTAACAGTGCCCAGGCTTCTTGGTGGCTGTGACAGCAAAGTCAGGGTAGACCATAGGAGAGACCAGTATTCAAAAGGAAGAAAAAGGGGAGGGAGACGAAGAACAAGGACAAACAAGGGGCTCAACTGGTAGAGGGACCACCTAGCATGTATGGGTCCCTGGGTTCCATCCCTGGCACCCCATAAACTAGGTATGCTGGTGCATGCCTGTGATCCCAGCATTTGGAAGATGGAAGCAGGAGATCAAATTAGCCTTGCCTATGTAATGAGTTAGAGGCCAGCCTGGGCTACATTAAACTGCCTCAAAACAAATAAGAGGGGTCTGGAGAGCTAACTTCAGTGGTTAAGAACATCAGCTTTTCAATCCCAGCATCCACATGGCCGCTCACAGCTGTCTGTAACTCCATCTCAACAGCATCTGACACCCTTGTCTGACCTGTGCCCATACTAGACAAGCACATGGTGCAGATAGATGACATGAAGGTCCAGGCACCTGTACCGTTGTTCTAAGGCTGGGATGGCTGAGACTGAGAACACTGCTCTTCACATGGGGACTTAGGTTCTGGTACCCACACCGGGCAGCTCTCAGTCTATGGAGCTTCAGGCAATCTGAATTCTTCTGGCTTCCACAGGCACCTAAATACACACAACCTACATCCACATGCAAAAAGAAAGTAAATAAATTGGTCCCCCGTTCCCCACCCCCACCCCACCCCCGTGCTTTTCTTGTTTCTTTTTCTTTTCTTTTTAGTTTTTTTAGACAAGATTTTTCTGCTTAGCCCTGGTTATCCTTGAACTCACTCTGTAGACCAGGCTGGCCTCAGACTCAGAGATCTGCTTGCCTCTGCCCTGTGAGTGCTGGAACCAAAGATGTGTGCCACCACTGACCAGCATGAATAAATCTTAAAAAAAAAAAAAAAAAAAGTTGCCATGTGCTTGAAATGCATATGGACCACAGTTCAATTTGGTGGCCATGGATATGTGGCTCCAGCTGGGCAGGATGTTGTGGAACAGTCCCTGTTGGTCATCCAGTAAAGTGTCCAAGGTGGTCAAGACAGTAGCTTCCCTCTGGACTGCCTGGGTACTGGTGTGAGTGCCTTCCCTACCCAGGCTCTGCAGTGCTCACAAAGATATTGGTCGGCCTCAGCCACACTTCTGCAAACTCTCTCCTGCCTTAGGGCTTGCGCAGACTTCCTGTTGTCTCAGTAAGCTGCTCTCCTGAGATGGCCCTGCCACCTGATGCTTGCCTTGCCTGACTGGTGTCTTAGGACCAGACTGCTGGGAGGCTTGCCTGTTTACACTGCATTGCCCTGTCCCAGGAATGGGTCAGTGCTGATAGCATGCAGGCTCAGTGACCAGGACACTCATGTCACTACCCTACAGGAGCTGAAGCCAACTGGCTGTCAGCCAGGTGTGGGCAGAGCTGTCTATTGTAAAAGTAACTTTTATTTGCTAGATTGTAATTGTGGTCTAGGAGGCAGTAAGCCTCCCTGTGGTAACCTAGGCCTAGCCCTGGATGCTTCTAGCCTCCATACAACCTTATCTAGGCCTAGAATGTTTTCAGCCTCTAAGGCTTACTGCTGAGTAAGCTCACCCTTTCTAGTTTCTGAGCTATGGCTGGCTGGTTTAACTCAGCTGTTCTGGCTAAACTCCTCTCCTAGTTGACTGATTCAAACTCTCTTCTAACAGCTTCTGACTGAATTACTCTGTTTGGCTTCAAACTAACTCTAGCAATTTGTTCTAATCTTCTAGCTCCTTGATCTCTGGCTCATTCTATCTTCTCCTGATCTCTCTCCAACCTGTCTCTGTAAAACTCTCCTGGTAAAACAGCCTCTGAACTCCATGAACCGAACTGCCACAACTCAGCTCCATTATACTGCCCCTTAACTCACCAACTCAGCAGGGCTGCCGGGACAGAACTGAGTAGCACTCAGAAGTCTGC